>VZTH01008732.1:135-44089 GCA_013397815.1 Aleadryas rufinucha
GCCCCTCTTTCTTCCCCGTCCGCCATTTCCCGGCTTCACTTTCTCTTTTCTTTCTCTGACCTTGAAAACGCCATGATGAAGAATAGTCCGTCATTCAGGCTTTATGATGAAAAAAGCCCCATTCACTTTTGTGCTGCTGACTTCTTGATGTTAGTTTCTTAGCCCCATCAGTCTCTGCCAGAATCTCCGCAGCCACGTGGAGGAGAGGGGGACAGTCCTCAGAAGCCTCTGCTGGATGTTGCAGCTACTTGCAGCGAATGTAGCTGTTCCTCAGCTGCCGAGCTCTAAGGAGATTGTCGTGCCGGCATGCCGGGGTCTTGCCCCGGCACCGGAGGGGGGGGGGGGTGGCAGTAAAAAGAGGGATTTTGCTTTGATTTTCTTATTATTTTCTTTTCTCTTTTAATTCTGTTAATAAACGTTTCATTTTCTTTAAGTTTTGAGCCTGTTTTGCATTCCTCCAGATCTCCTATCTCACAAAAGACAAAGAGGTGAACTGAAACCACTACACAAATTGGTGTTTCTGCCTGGTTTCGAATCGAAACCCTTACAAATCTGGTGCATTGGCCGGGAAATCGAACTAAACCCGCTACATAATTGGTGGAGAATGCGGGCACCATGCTGGGCATGACTCCCAGCAGAATGTCACATATCATGCAAGAAGGAAGTTTCCAAAGGAACCCTCGTGCATGCAGAACACACACTATTGTCAAGTGAAATGCAATGTATCAAAAGATACATTTCTGACAGAGAAATACCCAAACTTCCCAGTGCTCAAACAAACAATTTCACCAATGGCATGGCTGCAAGAGGCAAGTTAGGCCTGACATCTCTGAGCCACATTAACATGACACTGTATCTGGCATTTAGTTCTTTTGCTTAATCTGGTGAAAGTTGCAAATACAGAGATTTCAGAGCAGTTTAGCTCGTCCATGTCGTCCCTGCCACCTGGTCTTGGGTTAGCACAGGATTAGGGATTTGAATGTCTCTGCTCCGGTTGTACAGAGTAAGCTTCCTCAGTGATAATCCAGAGCTGCTTCCTGTGATAATCCTTCAGGAAGCAGCTCGTTTTAGGAACTTGGGAAATTGGCTCCAGGCCACAAAAAAAAGCCCTTGGCTGAATTTCACAGCCTGTGAGTAGAAAGAGAAGATACTCCACACTTCAGTTAAGGCTTCTTCTTAGATGAAGGCAAACATGCAAGCTTAACCAGACAGACCTCACACAGCCTTGGGCCAGCCTCAGCTAACCTACACCTATTGTAACTACTGACTGTCAAAAACCAGGAAGAGACAGAGGAAGACACTTTTGTCTTTCCGTGTCTGTACTGCTTGGTATTTCAGCTCTGTGAACAGCCCATAGAAAGTAAAGCCAACAAAAATTGGGATTGTCAATGCATCATCTGCCTGGGAGCAAAGTGATTGCCTCGAACACTTGGCCAGGAGTGTTTTCACTGACTGGGAAGGCAGCTGCTATGCTGCCACTGTGACCTAAAACTCCCAGCAGAAACATTGATGACTCAGAAACCGAGGATGAAACGGGCTTTGAGAATGCAAACTTTGAGGAACAATATGAAGATTAACTCTGGAGGGATACCAGGGGTATTATTATTATTATTATTATTTATTATTCAAACTGCTTCTGTTCAGTTGAAACTAGGAGATAGAATCAAACCTAATAGTTCTAACAAAGAGGAAGAAACCAAAAAAAACCCTAAGAAACAAAACCTCAAGCCCCAAAACAAACAAGAAAAAACCCACCAAAACCAAACCAAACCAACAAAAAACCAAACAAAAACCCAAAACAAACAAACCAACCCCCCAAAAAAACCCCAAAACAAAACAACAAAAAGAAAGGAGGTAGGCGTGAAATTGTAAGCTGGGTGAAGATATTGCACATATATCAGAAAATCCTTGGATCAGATATCCAAGGATTTTCTCATGGCAGAGGATTCTGGAAGATCCGTGGTGGGAGGATTGGGGTAGGCAGATTCCATGAGTTTCCAAAGTATCATTAATCTCTCAATCAAAATGTTTATATGGAGAACATATTTTTATACTGGAGGACCTGACTGGGGGGGAGATCTCTGATGTACAGCTGAAAGGAAAGGAGGAACAGGTTCACTCTCACACAAACTCAACTTTCCTTTTGCAGGAGCAGCAAAAAGTGAGGGTGTGTTAGCCTGGACCTACAACAGATCTGCTTTTTCCAGTTCCCACCTGAGAAGGAGCAAGGTCAGTTCAAAATCCTGCAGCACTTCCACTTTAGCTGACCTTTGTCAGGGAATGTTTGGAGATTCTCTCTTTATTTTGGGCTGCATTTGTAGCAGTTAAATCAACAATTTCCAGAGTTCCTGCACTCTGATCACAGTGTCTGATGGAGATGACGTCCAGAAATCCCAGAAAATGTACAAAATCCATAAATTCTGCCTTGGACAAAATTGAGGGGGTGAAAAAAGGAATATATCTGAGGAATTTCTAAATAAGAGTGAAAGTGAGATGAGACCTGTGTATAAAGTTTTAATAGGACCCTTAGGATGCAATAAATCATGTAAAGACACTGAGAAAATAATTCATTTTATTTCCTTACTCCAGAGTCTCCCTTTTCATTCTAGACACTCACAGTAGTGCTCCCCTCTGACCATTTGAAGTATTTTCTTTTAGCTATATTCTCAGTCTCTTTCTACAATCCAAGGAAAAATATCTGCTCTTCCTGAGAGAAACTCACCCAGTTTAGTATCAGCATGAGAGTCCTCTCAATGGACTGTCACCCTCTCTGAGTTTGGTATGTTGCCCTTGCTATTGATCAGGTCTACACATATGTGATTAGACTATCAGAATCAACATATAGAATTATTTGGATCAAGCTTCAGCCATGAAATTATCTAGCTACCTACTTCATATATTTATTTTAGAATGGAATTAATCCACCCTATCAATCCAAATAATCCCATCTCTGGAAACACTATGAAATAAAGAGCCCAGACTGCTTTTTTATGAGTTTGGTGTCTGACTTGTACATGGAAAACTTGTGTAAAATGAATGATTATATGACATCTGTTGGATAAGATTGTGATGAAAAAGGAAATGGAAGAATCTTTACCACCACATGACACTTTGTGCTGTCTTACTGTAGTGTGCTGATACTACAGTGTGTCACTACAGTACCACCACCAGCTACACACTGTGTGTACAAGGAAAACTCCTGTGAGTACACTTGTAATGAATGGGGGATGATATTCAGATAACCAGAGAATAAAAAACCCAATGTTTATTAGTGCATATGGCTCGAGTTTTAAGTACAGTACATTGCACTATAAAGCAAGGTTGAAAATAATTAGATTGCATGCAGTACATCCCAGTGAGCAGGGACTCGAGTTCAAGAGAAATTAAATGAGGCCTCTTTTCTTTTTATATTATGAACAAGTGTTATGAGCCTTGGGCACCTCATTTTCATCAGCTGTTAATTAAGGATTCTGATAAATATTTCCTTCATAAGCTACAGCAAGGTCTCCTAAATTATTATCTAAATAGTAAGTGCCACTGAATCAATACAGGCCAGTTGTGCTGCTGCTAGCAACAAAATACTACCTTTTTTCTTTGTTAGGGATATAAAAATTCTGAACATATTCTGCAGAAAAGCAAAGACAATTTAGAAAGCTTTAAAAACAGCAGAAGCAGTAAGGAAGGAAACAAGTTTTCTGACAGATGTAGAAACTTATACCACGGTCACATTAAGCCATAATTAAATTTTGCACTTCAGCGTGGTCCCACAGGCTACACTGACTGCAGTCACACCTGTGGGGAATTCCAATTAAATACAAACATGGTCAGGGGTGAAACTCTAAGAAATGTCAATCTATAATGTGTAACACACAGAGCAGAATCCCCACCTACTGCACTTCCCTTGCTAAATTAGCAACTGATTTAACTCAGCAACAAACTGCAGCAATGTGTAACTCAGTCTTGCATGAACATGCAGATTTGCATTCCTTCATTCAGCCACGCTTCTGGATATTGCCATGACAACAATGTGGCATTCTGCCTTTAGAGGCTTTGACAAGGGCATGGCTTCGGTGGCACAACTGAGAGTACCTGGCTGTGCTGTAATAAGGGGTCCTGCAGGTAAATGATATTCTATTCCCTTCCAACACAAACCATTCTGTGATAGTATGAATACTTTTTTGATAAACTTAAAGAGAATTTCATTATGCTTTTTGACCAGTGAAAAAGAATTCTGAACTCATTCTGTATTAACTGAGGTGGTCTGGTGATTTGCTGATCTCAGGAAATAATCCTGAGCCAAATGTTTTGCATTAGCAATGTTTTCCAGCTGTAACAGAAAAATGAGGCAAGGCTCAAATCTGTTTTCCTCTAAAAGATATGCTCAGAGCTGCATGTACACTGTGACTGGGGAACTTGTCATTTCATTCTTGAGTTCTGGTCTCCTGATCCTGATGTACCTGGCTGGGCACATGCTAATTTCCTTGGGAAACCAGCTAGTTTTTTCCAAGGGGAAACCTAGATACAGCAGACAAAATGGTTTTCTACACATTCTGTCCCAAGAAGAGCATGGATATGGACTGTAACAGGTTAGGTTGTCTCCAGAATCTACTCAGCCACCCTTATGCCTAAAACGACCCTGTGCCCTCAAGCTCCATGGGAGCTGTGATGTCACACAGAAAAGAACTTTGCTGCTCAACTGCAACATGCACTCTGTATTACCTTGGGCACTTTGAATTAAATTTTCTCATGGTACCTTCGGGTCCATGGGGCACCACAGGGAGCCCGCAGGAAACTGAGCCAATGCACTGCTTGGACAGATGGAAAGAATCAGTCACTCGTCTCTACAGAGGCTGACACTCCTCAGCACAAAACTGAATATCATTTCTGACTTCTCTTACATTCATTATCAGTACAACTCTGTAGTGATCTGGGATGTTCACAAAGATCTATCTCATGGTCACAGAAACCTGATATCCCATAAATACATTTGCTTTTTTCTCTCCCTCTCCTGTTCTTCCTGCTTCATTAATATTCTCATCTTAGCCCACTCAGCTGTTGGTCACTGTTTTCATCAGGCACCCTTTGACTAACATTTTAGCAAAGGCTAAACATTCAGGTCAAAACTCCAGCCGGGTCTATGGCAACAACAAGCAAAATAAATTCACCAAAGCAAACAAGCCTTCAAAGGTAACCTAAAGAAAATTTCCACCCAACTCATTTTCCAGCTTGGGACTTCATAGTCATCTGAGCTGTATAGGACTACAAATATAGGGATAAGCCACATGCATATAAAGCATGACATGAAGATCCTTGTCCATATTTACAGTCACACAAGGAAATCAGGATAGCCAAGCCTTAGCTGTCCTTGGAGACTGTATTTACTGTTTTCAAACACCTTCTTCTCTTTCGCGTTTCTTTCTTTCTTATTTAAGTAAAATTAGTGCAACATTGATATTTTCTCCTTCTCTGACTGCTGTTTTCTCCATGAAGGAGGGAGAGCTTTCTCCCAATCACACTGACCAACTCTTTCAGCATCCCATAGACTTGTGCACATTCAGCTCCCCTTGTTAGCCCTTAATGTCTCCTCTCACTGCTGGCTGCCTCTTTTCTAAATCCTGTTGGTATGCTGAGATATCTTGGAGAGAGCATTTCCAAGAAGAACTAAGCCAAAAAAAAAGGCACTTAATTTATGGTTTTTTTTCACATTGTGAATTACAGTATTGTCTCTCCCACCCATATTTTCCCTAAACTGCTACTCCCCATGAGCCCCCACTGTGATTGTTCATCTCATCAACCTGCTGACTGAGAAGCATGGCTGTGCAACAGAGACAGCACATACTCAGAAGGGAAAGCAGGAGAGGGACACTCTCTGGACAGTCCATATTATTATTCTTGTCCTGCTCCAGATGGTAGAGCTGCCTGGGTCGCCTCCAAAGAATGAAATAAAAATTTCTGTTGCATGCCCACCACTGGATGGACCCAGGCAGATCACTATAGGTAACGTGATGTTACGGCAGCTGCCCCACAGCAGCAGAAGAAAGTGACTGTACTGTGCTGAAAGCAGAATTTATCTTTTGTGCACATGAAACCAATGGCTGCCTGCAGAAGGGAGCCATTGTTTTCCAAAGAAGTGGAAATTCTGGCACAGTGGGGAACAGGATATTAACTGAGTAACATTATAGACACTGTTTGAAGATGAGAAGGGGAAAGAGGAAGATGAAGAAATCTAGAGAATAAGACAATACCCAAGACAGACAATGATGAGAGAAGACCCAGCAGTGCACATAAATACAGGCAATCAGGAAGCAGAGAAATGTGAGGCTGAAGACAAAACAGATCAAGGGCTCTAACAATATCACATTGCTCCAAACAGGAGAAAACACTGACTCACCAAACTAATTTAGTGAAAGAAAACAGCAAGGTAATGAGAAAGCATCGACCATAAGGCAAAATATAAATCAGCTTATCAATCCAAACTAGGTTTTGGACTCTGATTTGGTGATTTTCATAGATGTCACTGAAATCATCATGACTGTCTCCTCTAGTCAATGAGCACAGAGTCATTTAAAGAAAAAGTAGCTGTGAGTTGCATAGCAGAGAGAAAAAGGAATGTGTTCTCCTCTTGCTGCCTTAAGCTGAGTATAAAGGTAACAGTGCATGGATACAGAAAAAGCTATATATGATTCTGTTTTCTGCATCTTTCATGAATTTGCAGTGATCTGGGCTGCCCTGGCTGAGTCACTGTTACCTCACAACCTCAGAGTTAGTTCCAAGACTGCTGGACACACTGCACACGTTCAGAGTAAGGAGGCACCTGTGTTCCTCACATCAGCAGCTCTGCTGTTTCCTAACCTTTGTTTAATGCAAGAAAACCCAATGTGTTACTCTCAGGAGTAAGTGCATCCCACCTGATGTAGAGGGGACTTTCTCTATTTGAATACTGAAAGCTGCTTTAAAGACTGAAACTCTCGTAGAGAGTCCCTTACAGGAGAATGTACATTGCTAACGAGCAACTGCACATAATTGCTGACTCCTGAACATTGATTATAACACTGCTGTACAGAGTATTAATGTGCCATTTTCATAATTAATAAAAATATTCCACTGTAGATGCAAAGTTATAATCTATAAAAACTTTGGTTTTGTCAAGCAGAAGAAACACATTTCAGCTGATTTTGTATGTGTGTTCTGTAGACCATAATGATTCCATTACCAGGTAGTATATTTTGCTCTTTCATTCAATTACTCATAGTTAAGCTGGCATCAGAGACCATCTTTCATTCAGAGACCAAGAAGGAAAAGATGATGTTTATAAGTGCCATTTATGAGCACAAATTCCTTCCTTCTAATCAACCTGGTAATTAAACTATTAAGAAAAAGTGCTACCAAAAACAGAAAAAGAAACCAAAGTATCCTGTTGAAGTCTTTTTCTTGTCAGAAAGCTTCTTTTCACTGAGTTTCCTAAGTAAAGCTGCCTTCCTCTAATGCCACTTACAGTTTTCAATGCCTGTTTCTAAAGTGTCCTTGTTTTCTTTCTCTTTTCCTGTCCTTAAAGCCTGATTGTACTTACAGCAATGAAAAGTACTGAGGTTCCTGAAAAAGGTTGTAATTAAGATTCCTTCCAGAAAGATGAGGTGGATGTATTTATTAATTTGTACTCGCATTACAGAAGTGCTTGGAGGACTCTCAGTGATGGGTAAGGCACAAACACATCTTAGAACATCATCCTGCTCTAATGTTTTTGTAATAAGGAAGGGAAAGGAAGAAGGATTTGACTGATGTGAGGATGATTATTTCCATTTGTGAATGGACACGGACCCACAGACAAATAAGTGTCATCCTGAGAGTCACAGAGAAGTGTGACAGAACTAGAAATGCACCAGGTCTCCTGAGTCCCCACCCTGGGCTTCACCCATGAACCAATTTTCACCTTTCCATGTCTTTCACCCTTCACTGTCTTCCAAGAGGTTTGCACCTTGAAGTTCTCAATCATATTCTAAACTCCCAGAATAGAAAGCATTATGGCTAAAATAAAGTTAAAAAAGTAACCTTATCAACCTGACAGGCCATCTATCAGAATTTACCATACAAATAAAACTAAATCCCATAAACAAATGACTGCTTTAATCAAATCATCCACATTCTGTATTCAACCAGACACTTGGTGCTTGCCTTATACTCCTTGTTCCACAGTGCTGTGCTGCCCTCATCAATACTAATATTGGGTATTCCTTGTGCACCCAAAGGGGCCCAAGATCAACCACAAAATATGTAATTGAGTCCCTAAGCAATGACCTGAGCTGATTTTTCTGTCCAAATATAGCAGACTTGAGGCACTTCTTGAAAGACTGTAAGTGAAATTCTTTACTTAAAAGAAATTCTTCCCTGTGAGGGTGGTGAGGCTCTGGCACAGGGTGCCCAGAGAAGCTGTGGCTGCCCCTGGATCCCTGGAAGTGTCCAAGGCCAGGCTGGACGGGGCTTGGAGTAACCTGGTCCAGTGGAAGGTGTCCCTGCCCACGGCAGGGGGTTGGAAAGAGATGGTCTTTAAGGTCTCTTCCAACCCAATCCACTGCATGACTCTATTACTCTATGATTTTAACTTCTTGACTATTATTTGTTTTAGTTAAATAGTCTCAGATCTACATGAACAAATAGTGATAATCGTGCTTCCTGGCTCTAATAAATTAACTCCCAGTTTTGTAAAGGTCACAGGTGAAAGGACACAGACATCTCTTAAAGATTCTTGACATGAAGCGGTGACAGGAGAACCCAAGTCTGCCATAGACTGCTTTTTCACGTATCCATTGTAGCCTCTGTATTATGCTTTAAAATCCACTTTATTCGAATCTGCTGATGCACAGACAAAGTCTGGAAATTGATTTTATGGGTATTAGAATTGATTTTATGCGTGGGATCTGCTGGACTGTTCCTCACATAGGGCAGGACATTTCTGATGGCATTTTTGCATTACCCTTGTGAGGTGGTGCTTCATGTATTCCAGATCTCAGCATTTATCATTAAGCAATCATCTTTATCAGCAGGGAGACAATCTTTTAATGTAAACACTCGGGTTGTTCACAGCCGGTCAGATGTCACAGAAAACAAAAGAAACTTGAAATTATAGTCTAATTCACACAGTTTTAATCTCAGGTTGTGATCCAAATGTATCTCATAAATAAGAATTTAGAGACTTTCTGTTTCAAATTTATTAAGTTTCTGAAGAGTATTTTTTAAATGAATGCTTTTAAAAGTAATGTTAATCACACACTTTCTCATTATTAAACTTCTTTTAATTAAGATTTTCTTTATTTATTTGTTTGATAACCTCCCAATTCTTTTATCAAGTCAATTTTTCTTGGTCTTACAGTAAGATTTCAGTCAGGGGTAAACAACATTATAAAAATGGAATATTACTGTTTGAGCTAAAGGTTTAAGACCTCAAAGTGGCATCACCAACTGGTTCACTACCAGAATACATCAGCTTTTCACTAACCATTAAACAAGCAAGAGGAAGACCAACATTTTCTATCACAGCTTTTGAAGCTTAAAAATTATATATGAACTGTTAAATTCACTATGGGAGTTCTCATACAAGGGATTTGATACCTTTCACTGAATGTAAAGCTGGAAGAGACTATTAGATAACGGTTGCAGTTTTGTGTGTAATATCAATGAAATATTTGTATCTGACAACCTTTGCAAAGATCCTAATAACTTGTATTTATCTACCTTTTTGTAAAACTTCATGGCACGGATACAGACACATGAACTGTAAAGGAGCTGTGGAAGCAGCTCTCAGCACTGAGATTTTGGGAGACTTTGTAACTGAGAACCTCATTAGAAATGACCAAATTAAAAATTGGAGCTTTGAAGAGTTCTGCTTCATACACAGTCTTGTCCTCTTGTATCATTACAGACATCTTTGAAGAGTTTGTCATCAGCTATTTCCTTATTTTTAAAGAGGAAGAGCGTAATAATAATTACTTATAACAAATTGGATTAAAGAATGAAAAACCCCAGATGTTCTGAATGAACAGAAGAAACGTAGGGAAATACAAAATCAGGAAACAAAACCAATGTAAGAACTAGAAGGTCATAAGACATAAAGGTGAGAGAGCAAGGAAGCTAAATTTATGGAGTCTGGAAGAGTAAAAACTGGGGGGGCAACATGGTCTCAGTCTATAAATATAATCAAGGTAAGGATAGAAATAAAAGGAGGGAAATATTCAGTTTCAAACTATGCAGACTGGAAGATAAGGCCTATCCCTAAGAGAGAAGTTTAGATGAAAGTTTTTAGCTGTAGGAGGAGATGAAACAGTGAGCAGAAAACGTGACAGTCCAGGATCTGACCCTGAATCGGGGTGTTCACACTGACAGATTCTGTTTCACTTGTGCATTTTTATCTAACAAATCTCCTGCTACTTCAGGAACTTGAGCTGCCATTGATTTCTCCTGATCTCCTCTCAGGCAGCTTTTAAGTTTCCGACACTTTAGTACACTGCACTGCTGGTTTGAAATTGGTCATAGGTTATAGAGGGAGCGAGAGATATTTGATGGCCTGAGGTAAGCTTATCTCTTTGAGGTAGCAGGGGGAAGGCAGAAGAAATATGTTTATAGCTCTTTCTGGAGGTGTTACAGAGATACCAACTTTTGTGGATGATACAAGTTCTCTTTTCCATAGCAACTTCCAAATATCACATCTATCCTTGTTCTTGATTCAGATGCTTCATACAACAGAAACTTCATTTTCCTTCCTATGCTTCACATCCTTCCTTACTTGAATACTTCCTTGAAAATACTCCTGCTTTATTCAAATAGCTTGAGACACCCTCTTTTACTGCTATTCCTGCTCCTATGACCCTGCCTTCAATCTAATCCTTGATCGTGACCACAATCTTGCAAGAACATCTGAAGTTACCTTCACAAATTGAGAGCAGTCTAAAGAAGGAACGTCCAAAGCTTTCTCTCCCCCTCCTTCACCTCTTAAAGTACTATTTAAAATATCAGATAAGGTTTATCTCACCTTAGAAATAGCTCTTTCCAAAGATGTGTCAGTCCTCTGCCAGCTCATGTAGGACCATAAAAATGTAGCACATCTTGGGAATGACTGAAGTTGAATGATAAAAACATTAAGGGCTGGAGGGTGGGCCTGTTTCATGAACCTGGCAGATATTTCTGGCACTTCTCAGCCACTATAAGCCCACCTTCATGGTGCTTTTAGTGAAGAATGCAGCCGTCACTTCTCACAACTTGACGGAAACTTGGTGTAAACTTTTCTTACACTGTGGGGGGAGAAAAAAAATTTCAGACCTGCAAGATCATCAAAGAAATAATTCCCTAAGGACCTGGGTCTTGTTTCTTTTCAGGATTGTCCTGAAACAGAAGAGTACAACCCTCTTCTGAAGGAGGTAAAACTGGATTCGGTTCTTTGAAAACTGAGTTTTACCTATGCCCAATGAACACAAACTGTATTTATAGAAAAGGGGACTTTGTCTCTTTGGCTAATGTAGTCAATTTAAGCATCTTAATTTAATTCAAAAGGCCAACATTAGCAATAAATATATGTGTATATAGGTGTGTATAAAGTAAAAATTACAGCCATATTCTTTTATGGGTGATAGAATCAAGTCTGTTGGCTTGCCGTGTACACTGGAAATACAGAGAGATTCCAAAGAAGATCAGAATCATGATTACAGAATTAAGAACTTGGTAAGTATTTGCAGTACAGGAAATCTGACTCTAGCACATGGGAGCTGATCATTGTTGGGGAAGAGCAGACACGTGGTCTTCAACTGTGTGAGACACTGGGAAGAAAAAAAGAACAAATCTGTTTTCCTTCTTCACAATGGACAGAACGAGCAGTAAGAGTCTCATATTTCTGAAATAGAGACTTCAGTTAGGCCTCAGGGAAAAGCTTTCTGAAGATAAGTAAAGTACTGGCATAGATTTACTGGGGAGATTATGCATCTCAGAATCATTTGAGTCAAGAACAGTTTAGACAAACTCTAGCTAAGAATGCTTCAGATAGAGTCGATCCTGCCCCAAGGCAAGGAAAACTTTTGAGGTTTGCTTCTGCCAAGAAGCTGAAGGATGGACCAGAAAACCTCTTGAAACCCTTTTTAAGGCATTTCCTTAATGACAAGGTTTAATGAATGAAAGTTGTAGCTAATTTCATGTAGGTGATAGATAAAATCTGTATTTTTTAATTGGGAAGATAATTTAATAGTGAAGAACTGATTTAATAGTGAAAAACTTGGTAAGTGCTATGGGGTATTCTCCATTCATTCAAACAATTTTTAAAATAAGACTGAATACAGAAATATAAAATAACTGCCAAATTCAGTCTTAGCTAATTGCCAAGACAAAGGAGTTATTCCAGGAGAAGTCCTATGGTCTATTTTACACAGGATGTCACAATGGCTCTAACAGGCTTAATAATCTATTAATTTTGTTTATTAATTTTAGTTTGTTTGCTTTTTCCATTGGCCGTGTTTGTTTATCAAACTGCTTCCTAATTCTTGGTCTCTTGACAACATGTAAAAGGCTTAAAAGTTTTTTAAAGAGATAACAGTTTATCCCAAATAAATTTTCTAGTTGTTAATTCTTCCACACTTAGTGGTTTGCTCACTATGAGTAGGGGAAACAAACCCCTTTAGGACAAAAAAAACCCCACTAATGTGTTTGAGGCAAGCATCTTTATAATAGTTAATGATGATATGATTAATGAAATACAGATGAAAATTATTCTCCACCTCAATGGAAACATCCTTAATTAAGACAGATTTAAGTACTAGGCATTAGATTGCAAATGGAGGCAGGAACAATGAAAGTACTCAGAGTAGTTTCCCTCCTTTCATGCAGCTTTTTAACCTATTTAAAGAATTCCCTGATTTACTCTCTGGTTTGCAGTTTTGGGCCTATATGCCCGAGCTAAACAAGGAACCATACATTAGACAAAGAGCTGTATTCACCCCCATTGCCACTTCCTTCCCTATGGCACAGACCAAGGGCAATCTGCCTTGATAGTTCAAGTACAGTTTTACAACTACTCCTACTTTACAAAAGTAGGAGTAGAGACAAAAGAGAAAGTCCAGTGCCAAAGGAATTTGAGTCTCTGCGCAAGTCAAACATCAAAACTACTTAGACTTATGAAACTACTCCAGCATTCACTAAACTAAAAAGTGAATTCCCCCTAATTTTACATGGACATGGTGCCTTCCAAGAAAAAAATGAGATTAAGTGAATTGATATTTTAATTTAAAATCATTGCATGGGTGTACAGAAATGAGACTAAACATTTGGGTTCCTGACATCTGTTTGATGGACTTCTTTACCTCAAAGTTTAACTTCATTCCTCTAAGACTTCTTACATGACTATCTCATTTCTCTTGGAGAGAAACATCCCACGTTTTCCTTCTGCCTCCTGCCTGCAATCTGTAAAGGACACTAAGACAGTAATGATGAAAATTAGAAGGGATAAAAACAACCCGAGAAGGACATGTCACAGAATGGCTGTGTACCTGTTCATGTAGCTGTCACACAACGATGGCATCCATCTGTGCACTGCAGGCCAAAGAAAGAGTAAAAAATTCTTTAAGCACATCTCTTGTCTTCTCCCAGGGGTTTCAGTCAGTCAAGACCCACTCTGCTGCTTCTCTGCAGCATCATTTTCACCTTAAGTGAGGTAAATAATGTCAGCAGAAAGCTCTTTCCTCTGAACTTGAGCAACACTTTCAGTCAGATCCCAGCATTACTTGCTGGGGCTGATTTAATCCAAGACGCAAACAAGACCAAAGGTTTTATTATCAAGTATCAGGCATTTCAGTCCTATCTGCAGTGGCAGTTAAATGGGTGTCTCACAGACAATGGGAAAAAGGGTAAAAGAGCTCACTGTCAATTTGGATACTGACTGTTCATATCACCCGTTCAAGCAAACCAAAGCAAGATGAATATTTGAACTGCTTGCAAACACAAATGATGTTGAACAGGGTAAGTGCATCTCTATTTATTATACAGGGAGGTAAGGAAGGCAGAATATATCTACTGTTAATAGAATATTCGCCTCAAGCTATACCAACATGTCTTTTGTTTTGATAAAAGTTGTCCTTAAGGAGCCAAACACAAACTTCTGAGCTTTTGTAAGGATTAATATCTATATTACGGTTCACTCAGTATGGGTCTGAGTTGCCAGATGACTTCTACTCTGAAGGTGATTCTACATCTTTACAGAGGGAGTGAAACCACAAAACCTGAGGACAAAAGTTTCCTGCCTTCATTTTACAACTGTAAAAAAAATGCAAGGAAGTGCACGACATCATGGAGTAACACACAGTGCCCCTTTTTGCCCTTCCTGTAGAAGAAAATGACCTTAATTCAAAAATAAATTTAATCACAGGAAATCCAAACAAATATAAATGCTGGCAAGCAATTGGTCATCATCCATAAATGAGAAATAGTGTAACAGCATCACAGTCTTTACTCCATCTTCAGAGCTTAGGATTTACTTCAAGAAAGCATAAGGCTGAAACCTCAGCTAAAAAATTGGTAAGTCCATATCACAACATTGAGTGCTGAATTTTGAAAGTATCATGAATCCAGAGTAATGAGGATCCATGTTTTTGGATCTAGACAGCAAAAAGGTCACTCCCAACCTGAATCCAGACTTGCAGGAACAGAATCAGATGAGTCTGTTTAGTTTATTCACGTATGTATTTATACACACACACACATCAATTTCTCATAGTTTCTCTTCTCACATGATTAAACTCATAACATGGCATCACATTCAGTAGGTAGACTTGATGGAAGAAGATGACAAAAGGCAAAAAATTGCCATCAGTTTTCCTGAATAACACAAACTCATTAACAGGGCTAAAAACAAAAATACAAATTGTTCATCACATCCCAGTGGTTTCAGGGAATTCTAAAGGATAAATCAAGGACATAAAAATCAAAGCACCAGTGATTCTGCTGGAATATGCTTGCAGCTATTTAATAGCTCTTGCAAAATGGGTTGAGAGGGGAAAACACTGTCATTCTGAAGCAAAGTGAAGGGACGAACAAACAAAATCACCACCTAGAAAAGTCTTAAATAGCCTTTATTACTGCCACAGCAGCAATAGTGCTATTAAATAAATACAGTCTTCTGTGGGTATTCATATTTAGAACAGTCAATAGCCAGTACTTTTTAGCCTGCTCCATATCTCTTTATTGCCTTTCTAGTAGGAGAGACAAAAAGCATTAGAACCTGACTCATATTCGGATGACCAGTTTCAGATAGTTATAAGCAAAGCAAATGAGAGGGCCATGACCAGGGAGCAACTCTGCAGAAAAGGAGAGAATAAAATGTTGCTCTCTATTGTCTCTTTATCAGTCCTCTTCAACAGATGATAAATTTAAGGTTTTTTTGGGATTACAAAATAAAGCCCTTAAGTAAAGTGCCATAATACACAATTGGACATTTAAAATTTGTATGCAGAGGAACAGTGTGGAAAAAACCCCAAACAACACAAATAAACACATTCTGGAAAACTGTAAGTAATGCAGAACAGCCTGGATGGTGAGATATGTTTCTATGGTCTCAGAGAGGACAGTGTGAGGGTAGTGGCAAGAATAGGTGGTTTCAGAACAGATGTTACAGTTCAATCCAGCTCCATCTGAACTTCACATGCTTCAGTGGACAGAAACAGAAACGCTTTAGGATGAGATTGTGCAAACCACCATGCTGTTTTCAGTCAGACCACTTATATCATTAACGTTTTGCTTAGCTCACTGATGGCTCTGGACTGAGTGGAGAACCACTATGATGCCTTCTGAGATCCTGAAGGCAGCAGTCCCAAAAGAGATGGACACTAATCCAAGTGAAATGGACTACAAAATACAAAATTAAACGACAGCTGTTCACCTTTCATTTGAGTGCCTCTACAGACAAAACTTTCTGACTGGTGTTTAATTTCACCTGACAAATTGTTCACATAGCTTCTCCTCAGTAAAGCAGAGAGAGCAAGTGAGCTAATAGCCAACAAAATTCCTCCAAACACTCTGACTGGAACTTACCCTAGCTGGTAAATTAGAAAAAAAATACTGCATGAAAACACCGCTTTTTTCTAGGAATAGACCCTGGCCAAACTTATTTTTTTACAAAAAGGCAATTTTGTAATGAGAGATTATTCTCTGGCTTATATGTCCTCACATTTTACTAGCACAGAGTATAGGGACAACAGTGTTGGCATGTAAAAAGGTAAGTCCAAGTTAAGAAGTTACATCTTTGCCTGCATCTGTTTTGCTTGGAATCCCAAATGCTTAAGCAGGGCAGTAAAAAGAAGAGGAAAGTTGCTCTTGTGGGCTCAATTCTTAGTTGTAATCCTCTTAGATTTTTATTTATTTTAATGTTGGATTTTTATTTTTTTTATCTACAGTGAAATGATCTTTTAAGATGATGGTGCTGAAAGGCAATGTTTTCCTGTAATTAGTTGAAACTGTTAACAGCATTAACAGTCTGTTAAGAGGGATTCAAGTTCCCACATGTGCATGAAGTGGTTTAGGAGTGACTTTAAGGTCACTTGGAGTAAGATGGAACTTGTTATGCTGTTGGAACTTGGCTTTCAAACACTTGATAACACTACAAAAACTGCCTCTTTGTGATGGAGAGTCCTTGAAGGAAATACTCTGTAAATGATTTCTTTCTGGGCCTCTCTGTGGCTGCACCAGCCTAGAGAAGGAGCTGCAGGCTGGAGGACCAGCAGCACGGGCTGGTCTCTGCTTCAGGACACGGTGACTGAAGCCAAACCTGCAGAATTGAGGCCCCCAAATCTGGAGGTTTTACAGGAGGATGCACAGGTTAGATGGACTGAGTGACATGAGGCTGTGATCTTTTTCTTTTCCCTCCTCTTCCTTTCCTTCTCTTCTTTTCTCCCTAGCACAGAACTCAATGAGTTATTGATTTCTCTCAGATTTCTCTTTGCTAAAACTGTATTATTTATACTTCTTCATTTAGAAAAAAATTAATACTGATATATCTACAAAAATGCTGGAAAGATTTTTTTTTTTCTCTCCTTCTGTCTTGTTTGTTCCATTATTTATAGCTCTGCTGTACAGAGCAGAAACCCAGCATTAAAGCCCGAGATTAATCTTCAGTCTGTACTGACCAGATGGATTTAAATTAGGAAAAAACCCAAAACAACCAACCAAAAAAACCCTCCCTAACTTATTTTCTATGAAATAAAGCTTCATTTTCCTTATCTCAAACACTGAATTGCCAATCCAGGATGCAGTTTTTGAGAGTAGTAAGTAAGAATTATGAGATGGAAGAAAGTTATGTAAAGACAGAGAGAGATAACTAAATGTTTACTGGAAGAGTCTGGGTATAAAAACTTCAGGTTGAAGGAGTGTATAAGAAACAGGAAAAGATAATAAATAAGAAAACTTAAGAAACTCACTCTGTGCTTGACAATAGAACTCATTTCTAAAAAATGTGCGCCTACACTGAGATATCTTCTCAGAGGTAAATCCTTAAAGGAGGGAAGACATTTCTTAACCCTGCTGAATTTAAAGCCAGGAGATCAGGAAAGGTGACAGAGTTGATGCCAGCTAACTAGCCAGGGTAATACACAACAATGCCTGGTCTCCTCCAGGAACAGAGCTTTTGGATGTAAAGAAAATCTTAACCTATTTTGCAGAGAAGAGGCTTAAAATTGAGGCCAATTTTGCTGCCAACTAAAAAAGTGGAGCAGCTTTTGAAAGGCAGGATCTTTTCCAAATTCAAAGCACACATAGAGGCTTCTCGGCAGGAAAGGAAAAGTTTAATAAGAAGTACCCTGTTATCTACATTACATACAAAAGGAAGAATAGCCTGCTCATTAATTGTGAAAGAATAAAAATCACAATATATGCAATACTAGTGTGTCTAACAGTCTGGAAATGACATTTTTAGCATCTCATCACAGCTTTTCTGCAAGGAAGTACATTGACATATTTACTTGTACAGGCAATATCCTGGGCAACAAAGAAAACAAACAGCAGACAGGATAAATCAGAACTGAGTTTTCAAATCTGAAAAATGTGCTTACAATAATGAAAGCTGTGCTTGAAATACATTAATTTGAAGGACTCCCTTTACAGGGCACTAGAAAGAAAATATTTAGAGAGAGAACTATAGGAAATCAGTAACATTTAATAAAAAGATTTATTGTTTGTTTTCTCATGTGTAGACATATTTAAAGACCTGACATGTAGTAGTCACTGGGTAAGGGTGAATACTATGTGAGATATCCAACTGTGTGATGGAGGTTGTGGAGTCTCCCTCCTTCAAGATGATCATTAGGGCAGGCAATTCCACTGCAACAGACTTTGTACCTTCCACAGTTTTCAAGATCTCGTATCTGTACAAGTAATGTTGAAAGAAGCAAAGAACAATTGTGCTGTACAATGTAATTTTTACTTCTCAATCACTTCCAGCCGTGTAATGTTTGCCAATTGAGAAATAGTGCACAGAGGAGGTACTTGGCAGCATTGCCAACTCAAAACCATGGTCATCTTCCAGATTTGCTGTTTTAAACGCTGAGGAATGAGCATGTTTTCTTTCTATCAATGACAATCAGCCTTTTCAGAAAAATCTGAGTTATGAAAGAAGGTCACCGAGAAGGTTTAAGCCACAAAACGATGCCACCAAGGCAAGAAGACAAGGTACAGAATAAAAAGAAAATTTAAAAAGCCTGAAGAAAAAAAAAATATATATAACTTGAAAGAAGAAAATGGGGAAAACATGGCTTAAAGCTGAAGAAAAGTAGTAAGTGTGAACAGATTTTGGAACTGTAAGGATTTAGAATGAACAAAAGAGCCAGATTTGGTGCTTTAAGATTGAAAAAGCAAACCTTCCAGCAGTTCGTAATACAACATTTGCTTCTGCCATAAACCTGATCTTTGCCTGAAGTAGGGCTCAGATTGTCAAAGCCAGGGGGGGAAAAAAGGAATAAAAAGATGGAGGAATGAAGACCCTTCATTTCAGAGAATTTCAAAGCAGTGCTGGTCATCTCCTGGCCACAAAGTGCTCCTGTCAGCACCCTCCATTTCTGTCATAGAAACCCTACCATAGCCCAAACAACCGTGTAATACACACATTGTAATGTATTCATACATATTTTATAATTTCATATAATTGGTATAGGTTTAATTAGAGAATAGCCTTCTCTAATATCTAAGAACCCTTAATTACTATGGAGCACAATCCAGAGTGCATGCATCTCCTGCTGAGACTGCAGTAATTCATTCAGCAAACTTCTCTAATCTATTCATTATGTATTAACTGTTTAGAAACTCCTTATAAAATATCATCAAACATCAGGTGAAATAAGAGCTTCCTTAGGACAGCAATGCTTACACAGCACTTCTTGTGCAGCAATTTCAGATCCCTAAAAAACCCTCCAAAACACTAAGACAAACTGAATGTGTAGAATGGAAGCCACTACTTGGGCATGGCAGGATGGGGTGGAGCAATGCAAAATCTGAAGTATTTGTTGCAGTGCTGGGGTCTACAAGCCTTATCTTGTAAGGCTCTTCTCTATTTCCTTCCCAATCTTCCATCTGTCCTTTCAATCCCCTCCTTTCTTCCACAGTGAAATGAGAAAATGTGGCTACTCTGCTGGAGATCTGGAGGATACCTGCATTGGTTTTGATAATTTTACTGTTCATAGAATCACAGAATGGTTTGGGTTGGAAGGGACCTTGAAGTCCATCTCATTCCAGCCCCCTGCCATGGGCAGGGACACCTTCCACTATCCCAGGCTGCTCCAAGCCCCACCCAACCTGGCCTTGGACACTGCCAGGGATCCAGGGGCAGCCACAGTTTCTCTGGGCCCCCTGTGCCAGGGCCTCAACCCCCTCACAGGGAAGAATTTCTAATCTATACCTGCCCTCTGTCAGTCACTATGAGTGACTCAATGATCGAATTCCTTCTTGTCTAGTCTGACAAGACTGTTTGCCACAAAACAAAACAAAACAAAACATACAGCTTCACACACAAACGTGCTCTCTCACACACAGATGAAAACAAAACAACCAAACATTTATTGAAATATTTGCTCATTCTCCGGAAAATTCTGAAAACTAAGAAATGGTGAAACACCTTTTCCAAGCAAGATTTACAGACATACTTAAAATGAACATGGGAATTTTCTAGTCAGCAAAATACTACGGAAATGGCCAAGTATTTGAAATTGCAGTGGATGCTGGCAAATCCTGCTTTAAAGAAGAACATTCACTAACCCATGTGTAGGTTGCCTTTCTTTTCTTTTCTTTCTGAAATTACTATATTAAAGTAATGTCATTTACAAGACTTTGAAAAAGCAGAAAATCTGTTAAGATATGAATAATAAATCTTACTTTGTCACCATTTCCTGTAATACAGAATAGAGCTGCTTGCAGAAGAAAATGTCAAGTCATAAAGCTCTGTTGCTGACAATGATCTGAGGGTAGTTTGAGATTAGTTTGCAGAGATGTGACATACAGCTGTGAATTACATATATGGCAATTTAGTGCTTCAATTTACTTGAGCTCTACAGCACAGTGATTCCATAGTTATTGTTTCAAAGAAAAAAAAAGGAAATATATGTATTTTTTTTATGATGGATGAAGTCACTTTATGAATTTAATATTAGTTTAAGGAAATACTCTGCCAAATTATAAATCCTAGTGAGAGACAGAAGAAGAACTAAAGGAGCAGACACAAAACTCTCTCAAGATTCCTTCATTTTTGTAGAGAAGTGATTCGACTTGCTTTGATAAATTCCTAATGTAGTGTGGAAATGGGTTTACCAGACACAGAGTGAGCATATCATCTGGTTACCTGCCAAGGAACATAAAGCTCACGTGGAATCCCATTTAATGTCGATTTTCAAGTCCCAGTGAAACTAAACGCCTGTTAGCTTAAAGGGTCAAACAAGTGAGCAGTGTCAACAAGATCTTGGTTATTTTCATCCCTGTAGGAACTCACTCCTGAATTCCTTTGTTCTGTGTGTGCCCAGGCCTGAACAGGTATTAGTTAATTCCTGCTGATTGTATTGCAAATAATCTCAGCAATGGAGGGGGATTGTGAGTGGGATAAGAAGACTTTAACCTCGAGTTGTCTGTTCAAAGCACCTCTGGGTCAATCATTTTCAGAAGCCCTTTATCACCTGATGGCTTCCAGATGATGTGAATGAACAACAGTGGGTAAATCCTCTTTCTGAAACACAAATCAAGCTTGTCAGAGGAAGGGTAAGGAGGTTTATTTTAAAGAGTTATTTGTGATCAACTTCCCGGAGCACAACGGTACTTGGGAGAATTAAAGGAAGCAACAAATACTTGCAGCTGCTGCACTTTTGTGAAAGACAACCACGTTTCCATTTCTAAATCCATCTGCATACTGCATGGCTCTGCTGCACTGATCTGCCTGTAAGCTGAAAAATGTCAATTTGATATCAGGCATTGAAGACAGCTCCTGCTTACCTGGATGAAATGTGTTCACAGGCCTCCCTAGCATGAAGAAGAAAGAGCACAAGCAAGGAGAAATGACTAAATCTCACCTTCCTCCTTTGCCACAGGTTGCTTGTGCCTCATGGGGTTAGATTGATTTTCCATCTGACACGTGAATTAATATCTGCATTTCAGTAGTTTGGTTCCAGGTCAAAGAGGTAACTAAGAAAGGAGGCTGCAGGGCCACAACTCTAAAAATTGTATGAAGAAAATCAGTCCCCTCAGAAATAGGAATTTAAAAATATTCTAGCAGTTACAAAAGTCAGCTAGAAATAACCAACAGGAAATGCTAGGCACATTGGGAGCCTTTTTTTTGTTTTTCTGTCTCAGAGATGGCTGCCAGGACACGTTTCCTTTTTATGAAGAATTTGCTGTAATGCTGTGTAAAGCTGTGCCAGTACTTCTCTGGACTGAGGTGCCATCTCACCTAGAAATCTAGTGAGACCTGTCAACTCACTTCTCAGGACAGGCAGTTTTGCAAACAAACAAAAAACCATTCTCAGTTATTTGAATTTTCAGGTCTAGGAAATAGAAAACCTATTTGAAGCTAAACATAACCAGTCTGCAGGTTTGGACTTTNTGATGTGAATGAACAACAGTGGGTAAATCCTCTTTCTGAAACACAAATCAAGCTTGTCAGAGGAAGGGTAAGGAGGTTTATTTTAAAGAGTTATTTGTGATCAACTTCCCGGAGCACAACGGTACTTGGGAGAATTAAAGGAAGCAACAAATACTTGCAGCTGCTGCACTTTTGTGAAAGACAACCACGTTTCCATTTCTAAATCCATCTGCATACTGNTGTGCCAGTACTTCTCTGGACTGAGGTGCCATCTCACCTAGAAATCTAGTGAGACCTGTCAACTCACTTCTCAGGACAGGCAGTTTTGAAAACAAACAGAAAACCTTTCTCAGTTATTTGAATTTTCAGGTCTAGGAAATAGAAAACCTATTTGAAGCTAAACATAACCAGTCTGCAGGTTTGGACTTTCTGTTAGAGCACTCCAGAGTTGGCCCCTGTTTGTTCCACACCTCAGGCAGTTTTCTGTAGAAAAGGGATAAAAACATTTCTCCACCCCTGGGATGTTGTATGTATCACCTCTTGTGCAAAGGTCCAAGTAAGAGGCACAATATGGCACACAGGAACCCAATTTGCATGTGTTTAGCTGTGCTATAGACTTTTCAAATAGAGCAGTGATTTCTTTAATTAAAAAAACATGGGCATGATGAAGTGGTATAATTTTATGCACACGTGTTGCACCATTACACAATGTTATACTTTGAAAACTTGGCTTGTAGAATGTATTCATGCATGCTTAGCTTTTTTTTTTTTTTTAACGGGTACCTTTCCTTAAGCTTTATGGTTATTCATGTATTTTCTTTTCTTCCACACAGCAGTCTAAACTGAATTTAGAACACTTGGAAAAATCAGCTGCCTAATTATTAAAACAACTCATTTGTTTTTGTCTGTTCTCACCTCTCTAATGCTAAAGGCAAATGTTCCCTGTACTTCCATGGGAGCAGAGTTAAAATTCAGAAGAGCACACTGGAAAAATTCCACTCCATTTGGGTGTTGTTCTACACTATCTTTGTCACATACCAAATGGATTTATCTTGTGTACAACATGCATTATACAACCTCCGTGTACAGCAGGGTCAGCAGAGATATAACTTGGGGGAAAGAAAAGGTTTAGGAAAGTCAGTAGAACAAAAAGACAGAAAAGATTCAAATGGCACAGGCTGGCTGGAGTCGCAACATAATTTTGAGAAGCCTTTGGCAGAGTGGGAATTCATCTTCATACCAGGATGCTTGGAAGCAAGCAGCTTGATATTCTCTGCTTTTGATAGTGGTGTTGATGCAGCACGTAGCTGTTCATTCGCCCCCAAACCTGCGAACATTGCCACAGGTGAGACAAGGAGCTCCAGCATCTCTCCACGCCCAGAGGATTGATTCCTATCAATAACACCAGCACAACAACAGGTACAAAATGCTGATCTCTAAGTTAGACAGTTCAAAGGAGGTTAAGGGCTCCTTTAAGCTGTTTTTTTCCCCACTCCCCCGGCCTGTGTTGTCAGAGCTCCACAGGTCTGTAATACAGCTACATGTCCTCTAACTGAGCTGTGAATCTCGGCATCTATGAATAACAATATTTAACAATATTGAATATTCAATAAGAATATGAGAGCAAAGCTGGAGCAGGTTCTAATACTGCATGACCTGCACATTAGCCTGTGAATTATCCCACAGATCCCTTCCAGTAAAAAGTTGTCTTTATTACAACTAGCTGTATAAAAAAATGAAAGTTTCTGTCAAGATCAATTTCCATTTGTTTCCATCTGATCCTTTATGTATTTTACATGATGTTAAGAACTAGACCTTTTATTCACACACTTAATGCTCAAATATGTAACATTAACTGAAAGTCTTTAATGCTGTTGTACATGTGACACTTCTGAAGGAAATATATGTATGTACTGGGAGAAACAACAGGGATCAAAACACATTTGAATTTCTGTTTTGATTTATGACCCTTTGTCTACTAGAGCAGTCCCACAGGTACTTGCTAATCCATGGCTAATGTGAGAAATCAAATAATATGTACGAGTGAAATGGGAATTTGCAGTGATTTTCAGCCATATACAAATATGCACTTCATTAACCATGACCTGCATTTATTTCAAGGGGGAAAAGAAAACTCAATTTATGCAAAGCACCTCCCTTCTGCAAATTTCACCTTTAATTTCAGAAAGACTGTGATGATGGGAAAATCACAGATTTACAATAGCAGGATGTCCTCTCCTCTATTTTCTCTGCATGGGGAAATGCGTAAGAAGTTGATAACACATCCATGTCAGATTTTAAGTTTTGCAGTCAGCTTCCTGACCAAACAGACCGCACTGCTGTGGGTAAGAGAAGGAAATACCTTAAGTTTCCACTGCAATAGAGAGCAATGCACGTGTGAGTGCACCTTCTCTGCGTATGTTTGTCCTTCCAGGGATGTTGCAGCGGGGTGGATGGTAGGGTGCCACAACCTTCCAGAAGCGCCTCCAGCAAGGGAACTGCTCAGCCGGCCGTTTCACACACACATACACACGTGCACACACGCTGGGCAGTTATAATCCACAGGAAAGGCTGACAACAAGGAGCGGGGAAGGGTTCTTCGTGTAGGGTTCCACCGGCGAGGTTTATTGAGGGCTCACAGGAGAAGGGGTCCAGGGACAACGAACAGGGAACAATGGAGGGTCCAGAGGTTTTATATGGGCTGGATAGGGGCAGAGAAAGCACCAGGGACCAATAGTTGGAGGGTACAGGGGCGGGGCTAGAGTCCAGGGACCAATGGAGAAGCACAGGGGCAGGAGCCGCAAGGCACTGACCAATGAGGGAACGAGGAAGAGAGAACTTTCTAGAGGGGGGCCATATAGGGTAAAAAGGGGTAGGGAGGTCAACAGGCCAATCATGAGAACAGAACTGGGGTATATTAACATAATTGGCATAATCAACACAAAGGCTGCTGGGAGAGGCACCCTAACGTAAGGGAGCCCTAAGGCTCATCCTTCCAGGGGGCCGTTGTGGTACCTTTGTTGACAGGCCCGCCGATTTCCACAACTCCCCCTTTTTTATTTAATAAAAAGACTTCTCCCAAGGACTTCAAAATTTGGCGTTTCAAACAACCAAAAACAAATAAGACAACAAAAACGATTAAAAGCACCCAAAGGATGATCCATAGGAGGGATGCCAGCCACCCCTTGAGTCCCCACTGTCCAAGGAGGTCGTCCCACCACTCAGGGGTCTTCCCGGTATGCAGATCTTTAACCAAGTCCTTTAGCTTCTGGATGCTTGCCCACATCTATGTCAGATTTTAAGTTTTGCAGTCAGCTTCCTGACCAAACAGACTGCACTGCTGTGGGTAAGGGAAGGAAACACCTTAAGTTTCCACTGCAATAGGGAGCGATGCACGAGTGCACCTTCTCTGCATATGTTTGTCCTTCCAGAAAGAAATTAGTACAGTTCTGGTGTAGCACCAACAGCCCTTTCATGACATCTCTGATGGGGACAGCAGTCAGCACCTGAAAAACATGAGATTTGCTTTTATCCTTCCTTTGCACAGCAATACTCATGAGGTCATCTACAATGGCTGGGAGATCATCTCATTGCAGTAATGAGAGTAATGACTAAAAATGATTTAGCTGTTTCCTTTAGATGTAGGGGGTTGCCTCCTGGGATGATAAAAATACTGCCAATTTCAAAACCAAGTTTAGTTTACCTCCTTGTTACCCTGAAACAGAAGTCTCTAGGACAACAGTCTAACTTGGAACTGAAATAGCCTCAAGGTTAAGCTGGTTTCTACCACTGAGGGCAGCCTGTAAAAGTGCCAATAGTGCTTCTAAGCACAAAACCAGTGCAATATTTATAACGTTTTTAAAGATTCTTATTCCTTCTTCCCCAGTGGTAATACACATCTGGATTGCAACTTCTCTCTGCAGTCATCTAGGCCATGCTTCAATGCTGACACCAAAACAAGGGCCTCAAACTTTGATGAACTAAGATTTTTAAAACTTCTTTTCCTAATCATCACAATCACAGAATCAAATTCTTTTCTCTTAGAAAACTGCAACATATTCCAGGTGACTAATGACAAAGATGATCAGAAAACCCCACAGGTCGCCTGTCTGACAGGAAGGGAAGATGAACAAATGACTATTAAACTTCTCTGCCGTCCTCTTGACCCCTGTTAGTCTGCCTCTGGATAAAGCACAGTACAGAATATAGGGCACTATAAAAATATCTACAGCCCAGCCCTAACTATGCAGGATTTAGCCTCATATATGCTTCATAGCAAAAATTTTCCATCTATTCCGACCGTACTTTGTGAGAGGAATGAGACATACTGAAATCGATTTGTGACTGGACTGGTAGTGTGTGCACAGAGTCAAAAGATTGAAATTGAAAGGAATTATCTTCAGTTTGGAGCCATTCAGTCAATACTTTATTCCACTGCTGGACTCTCTTTTGCTGCAGAATTTATTCATTTCTCCAGTAAAATTATGAATTGGCTCAACCATGTCCTTTCTATAATCACAGCAGCTTGCCAAACCCAGGAGGTTGATCAAACATAGAAGAACTCTTAAAACAAAGAAATTCAAAAGATATTTTAGGGTAGCTATACAAAGATAAACTCCCAAGAAGAATTTGTGGCAGTTAGTACATTCCTGAATAATCCAGAATTGGGAGAACTTCAACTACTTTGGGAATATTTTAAAATAACAGGAAAACTAAAGCCACACTATCCGTTCCTGGGATTGTTCTTTGTAGTTCTATACCCCATGAAGTATGTAAACTTCATGGCTCGATAACTGATCTGCTTATCCAAAAATGTCTTTAATTTACCTTCTTTTCCATTTATTCTGTCATCCTATTCTATAGGTTATGTTTTTTTGTGCAATGTCCAGACTTTTTTTGCACATGACAGTTGGAACTTTATATGGAAGATTAAATTTATAGGTATCTGAGCAGTTACCTTACCAAAACCCCCACGAGACTGAAGGGGGGTCACACAGAACCAAGGAAGTTTTCTTTTTGAAAAGGTTTCATGTATAACAGTCTACAAGTCTCCCAGCTCCTCAAAGTTATGTTGTTAATGAAAAAGATCTTTAGACTAAAACAACAACAACAACTCTCCTCTTTTTTAAAAAATTACTATTTAACATGAGCAATCATAAAACCTGAAAGGAGCTTTGGGAAATACAAGTTTAAGTACCTTGGAGCCAGTGAGCTGAAAACATTTTATGTCGTGGCTGCAAAAGTATCAAGTGAGGCATATAAATTGTCTAAAATACACATTAAAGAAGTGCTCTAAGTAGCCGTATCCAGAGCAGGAATTACAAGCTGGCTGAATTCAGGCAGAATGTGTAAGGTTATGGATGAAGCACTTTGTAAGGCACAAGAATCAATGAGTTAAGCAGTTAATGTACTGTTGGCCTCATGAATATGAAGTCTGGTCTGAAGAGGAGACTGGGACGAGGGTGGAGAAAATAAACTTGATGGAGAAAGAAATTTGCTAGGAATGATATACTCTGATATATTGAACCATGGAAATCAATAAAGTACTACCCAGCCAATGAAGACAACTGATATAGTACTAAGAAAAAAACCTGGTGTAATTGGGTGAGCGTTAAAACAAGCTTTGATGGGGAGAAATGAATGGCAAGAGGTAATAGGCAGCACAAAAATAAAAGCTAAGGAATAGTGAGGAAGCATGAAGCATTATCTGGGCTGATTGTGAAACATAGCTGGGTGATAAAAGGGTCATCTGGCATGCTGAGGAGGCAAAAAGGGATCTGAGAATAGGAAGCTAATGAGCACCGTAGATCACACACGGTGAGAAGATAAATGGAGGGGTGATAACACAGGCAGCCAGGGAGGGCATTAGCATAAAGAGGTGATAATAGTATGCAGTTGGGAAGGGAGACTGTAAAAATCGAAAGATAAATCTGACTATAAACAAGTACCAATATACTCGTCTGGGAAAGAAAAAAAAGAAAAGAAAAAAAAGAAGGAAAAAATCCTTCCATGTGCATAGACTTCAAAGAACTCAAGCATTTTGCGAAGATCACAGTGGTTCCAATTCAATACTGTCAACAGGTAAGTCAGGCCTCGATTTAAGCAGAGACAGGTCCTGCCATGAGCAGCAGACCTGTGAAAAGCCATAATGCCAGAAAGAAGCCACAGCTGGTTGATGTCTGGGAATATTTAGACTCCTCTGCAGACTGGGCCAGGTGTGATCTCAGCTGGTCTGCAACCACTCCAGAAATAACCCTGTTCATCTCTGTTTTAACCGTGTTAGCTGAATGTGAAATGGCATTTTAAATAACCAGCTGGTTAAAACTGCTATAAGGCCTTGCTACATTTTGAATGTTTGAAAGTCATTGCAGCAGATTTGCTACGTACCATTTTTTTTTCATAAAATATCAAAAGAAGCATGCCCTACAGAAGAAATCCAAATATGAAAAATCAGCTCAACCCAACCATCTTCACATTCCAACAAACAAATGTTGAATCCCCCTCACAACAGAAATGAATAAATCACTCACCCAAAAAATAAAAAAAAACAACCCAAAAAAAAACCCAAAAAACCCCCAAAAAACAACAAAACAAACAAAAAACCCAGACAAACTCACACCAAAATGTAGCCCATTGGAAATAATCACTTTAGTCTGAATCAAATGCTGAAGTTTAAGAAGCTGTATTATAGACTCAGCAGGTTCCATTTTCTCACATGCTCGTGTTACCTGATATTGAAATTCAATAAGAATAAATAATAAACCCCTCAACTACCAGTCTAGTTACTGTCTCATGAAATCTGTACACAATAAATCTTCTAAAAACTTATTCTTGCAAGCCAAAGAGTATCTCTGTGGGGCACATCAGCACTATTGGGCTTTTGGGCAGATTAGGGGAACCAACACAGCCAGAGATGAAATGATCTTTCCTGCTGTCATACTACTTGTAGAGATGTCTGTGGAGTGATTGAAATGCAAACATTCCTCACAACACTAAGTCCATTCCAGATGATTAAACTCACAACAACTGATAGTGAGAGACAAACTATCTTGGTTGGAGAAGATATTAGAGATTTTTTGGGTATGAGAAAACATGTATTTCTTTACTGTAACCATGATATGCGAGGCAAAAAGGACTGGATTAAAGGAAAAATGCACCTGCTCCAGAGTTCATGACCTGATCATGCCCAAGGGTGCTCAGAAAAGTGAAGAGAAATTGGGCACAGGATGAAACAATCTCTCTGGACCATGAGTTCCATACTCTGGCCAATAAGGGCCATGAATTCCATTTAATGATTAGAAACTCAGTTGTGAAGAAATGCATGTGAACTCACAACTGGAATATTTCTGAGTTATCAGCACCAGTCTGATTCTCCTTCCTTTTGACAGGAAGTACAAGACCTTTGCTGTTGAAATTATGGCAAAATCCCCAAGAACTTTGATGGAGGAAAGGTGGGTCAAACTGTGCACGTTTGAAAGGACCCCTATTACAAATGCTTCAGTAAGCATTGCATCATTTTGTGGATCATTTTTCAAGCATATGGCCATGCAGGTAAGGACATTTTGTCATTTACAGAACGAGTTTGAACACCTGGAGACGGTTATTTGAAAAATAAAGAGTCATGCTAAGTCGGGAGAGTCACACCAGCAATAATTCTGGGTTTTATTTTCTCAGATTTTCAGAGATCTTAACTACATCTTCAATGCACTCTGTCACCATTTGCTATTCACCAATTACTTAGCTTTTACAATAGTTGTAATTCACTCCAAGGGTTATGCTTTCTTTAATGCCTGTTGAGATACTAGAGGTCAGAATTTTCCTTTGTAGAAAACGACCTTAGCAAGCGTATAGACTTTTCTTTCATTTGAGTGTGTGCATATATACAAGTTAAGTCTTGATATAAATTTAAAAAGGGCCTCTCTTTTCATTTTTTTTTTCTTTTTTTTTTTTTTTTTTTAATTTTGTATTACCAGCTGTATAGTTCAGCTTCTCCTCAATGTCCTTTGATTTTAAGAGACAAAATAAGAAGATAGGGGCTTTGTGAGAGTGAGTTCCCTCAGGCTGTTCCTTTAGGTACAAGCAAAGTGGGTATATGGTTTATCTAATTATATTCAGCCAGTGCTGTGGTATGGAGCATCTGCACAGGACACTTCAGGTCTTGATTGATTACTCTGCCAGACTGACAAAAGGTGTTTCTCACCCTCAGATGGACCAATTCCACTGAACATGCTCCAGCAATTTTCTGCAGAAACAGAGTTGGCGAGTGAGGGCATTGGATTGTTTGTTTTTTTTTTCTTTACTTTATTAAATCCATATTTAACACTAGAAAAAAATCAGCTGCTGGTGCATGCCAGCTAATACATGGGATCATTTCCATTTAAGTGCTGAATCAGATATTACCCACCAAAACTATTAAAATCTCATTGATATCACTATAATCAGCACGCAGGATCAGTAATGAGAATAAGGAACAGGTGAACAATTAGAGCTTAAAGTAACATATGCCTCCCTGCATTTCACATTCTGGTTTAGGGATTATTCTGCTGAAGGATACAGAATCAGACTGATCTTCGAGAATAGCTTTATGGGTCATTGACACAAAAGCTAAAGGCTGTGAAAGCAATGTGCTGATGGATATTTTCCCATTTTCTGACTTGACAGAGATTGTATTGCTTTGTTTTTTTAATTGAAAATTGGATATATTTTTCTGCCATTAGAGTATACACCAGTATGCGTCCGACAAGGCAGAAGAGGTAAAATGGTAATGACCTTGAAGACAGAATTTCAATTTAGAGGTAGCTCTTTTCCACTTTAATGATTTTTATAGAAAGTGCAGACAATAGGATTTAATCATTCAGCACTGTTACCCATATGAAAGTGATGGTGACTTCTAAAGCAGTTCACCTCATAATAAAGCATCAGGAATAGTATTTGTATGCAGTAGAAGGTAGAAGCTGATGTAGCACTGGAAAAGTCAGAAGTCTTTTACTGTCCAGAGGTAAAATCATAAAGAGTGCCTACCAGTAACAGGGAAGTAAAGTGCTCCAACTCTGCCAACTTTTCACATTTGTGTTGGGATTGACAGAAGCTGATGAGATGTGTTTGATAATTAGGGATGCAATTTCAGTTTTAACAGGTTTGTGAGTATTTGATATTAAATGCCTGAAACATTGGCAGTGTCACATCTTTCTGTGTGATTATGCCACAAGCTTGAAGGAATCTCAATCACCCACCATTCCCAGAGCACTTGGCCGTATTTTATAGGTTTTCCCCGCTAGGGAGTAAGGTGCCAACATTTTCAGCATTGAGTTTTTCATATTCAGTGCCTCTTGATGTTGTATGGGGATGTTTTTAAGTGGACAACTGTTCCAGGAAAGGAGAGGTGAGTGCAATTCAGATCTGTACATTCCATCTATTAGTCATAGGAAAAGGATGTGGTATCCCTATCCTTTTAACCATCACTGCTTCTCAACTTGTAGCTATGGAAGTGCACTGGATAAAGCTGACATATATAATTACTTGCACTAAACGACAGAAGTGATAATTAATTATTACATTGGTAGGCAACCATTCATAAAATCATTAAGCGGCAGTCACTCTCTTAATTTTATGTTAGCCATTGATAGTCAAGTCTTACTTTTTAATTGTGGGTGGTGGGCAGAGGGAGAAGGCAAAAAAAAGCGGTTTTGCATGCAAGATTGTTACTGAGATTTCTTACTGATGGGAACAGAAAGAAAGAACAATCACCTTACAAACAAAATCTTAGACAAAGTACGGTTATCAGATTTCCAGGCACTTCAGGCAGTGTCAATGAACACCAAATCCAAACTCTCTGGTAGATGCCCACCTATCACATTAAAGGAAGAATTCCTACAGGTGGAAAATAAATACAATGAGTCTATATCTAAGGGTGTATTTCTACAAGGATATATATCTATACAGATATATATCTATATATCTGTAAGGCCTTGAGGGGAAGCTGTATGAGGAGTAGCTGAGGTCACTTGGTCTGTTCAGCCTGGAGGGGAGAGAACTGGGGTCTCCCCTCAGTTCAGACTGAGGGGAGACCTCACTGCAGTCACAACTTCCTCATGAGGGGCAGACACTGATCTCTGCTCCGTGGTGACAATGACAGGACTCGAGGGAATGGCCTGAAGTTGTGTCAGGGGAGAAACATGAGATTACACCACTAAGGCTGATAGAAACTCTGCTCTGATGCAGGAGGACAAGTCTTCAAACACTGTTTTCTCATTTTCCTCTTCAAATTGTGGCTTTTTATGTGGGATTCAATTGACATTTATTAAAATGTTCTCAACAGGTGAAGTGACAAAATATTCCATGGCAACTGCTGGCTCGGTGTCAGGTCAGCTCTTAAACTGTGAGGAGCTAATTGATGCTGCTCCAGCACTACAATTAAAAAGGTGGAAAAGGCACTATTTCTACGAATTTTCACTTATGTTTCCCAGTGAGAAGGAACAAATTTAACTAAGGCTTAATCTTGTCTCTTTCATCTCCCTCCCCATTTTTTCGATTCCTTTGAAATATGAACCTGTTAGTGTTTTTCGAGCAGGCACTGCTCCCAGGAGTCGACCTCTATTTGTCTGTCCTTTCATGCAACTTTGGAACACTCCCATTATTATGTCATCATTTTTCTACTTCCTTTTCCACATGAACTTCATATTCTATTACATCATGGTTGAAAGACATTTTGTAAAGCAATGTGATTATCTAATGATTAAAGTCTAAAGGTTCTCCCTTTGAGAAGGATCCCTTCTGCAGCTGAACCACCCTAGTGCTGGTTGCAACACAGTGCAAACATCCCAGAAAATGCTGCCCCAGAACACACTTTTTATTTTAAATCATCCCATGTACAGGAGAGCACTTTTCAGAGACACAAAGCAATGTTTGTTTACCAAAGCTGTTCTGTTTTTCTTGTTCCCAGTGTCATGTCTTGGATGGGTCTGGACAACAAGACATCAGTTTGAAACTGTTATTTTAAGTTTGGATGACAGAAGGTGGTGCTAATAAATGTAATTGAAGAGAAGGTTAAGAATTTAATTGAATTTTGATCTTTAAATTTTATTTTGCCAAAAAATAGCAAGGAGTAAGAGACAGCTTATGCATTCATACATTTGGCACTGTTCTAAGGTGGGAAGAGGATATGATATGGGAATCTCAGCAAATCCAGCCTTCCAGTTAGAAAAGGATTGCTAAACATCACACAAGATACAACTGTATAAAAAGAATCCAGGTTGCTTCAGAACAAAATTAAAAATGGAACTTTTTTCTGAGTTCATCCAGGTAAACAACTGCAAGTAACCATGTCTGCCATTGCTGTTTGTACTGCTCAGCACGTGGGCTAAACAGGACAACTCACAAAGTAATTGAGGTAACAGCTCTGCTAGATGTCATTTTGTCAAACAGAACATGACACAGCCCTGCAAAACATTCATCAACAATGTGACCTAACAGGATCTGACATTTGCTCCAGCACTTTTCAATCTGGTGTCATACACCAGGGATCATCACTGCCCTGTGTAGAGATCTGAGTTGGGTGGTTGTGATCACAGGGCTGATTCCCTGCTACCACGCTGATACTGAACACAAAAGATAACTTAATATATTAAGCTGGACTTCACGCTAGTGATCAGGGCCAGTTTAGTGATCCCAAACACTTAAACAACTGGAAAAGTAGAAGAAAAGCATTTTATCTGCCTTAAGGTTTGGATTTGTGGGACTTTTGTGCCGCTTGTTGCCTGTGCAATAACTCTGAAACACGAGTCTCAGCAGTAGCGCAGCTCAGGTTTGTGAGCAGCAGGACTAAGTGTCAATCCTTCCAAACAGAGCAGTACTGTTAACCTGAGACAAGTGCTTCTTAACATCAAACCTCATCTGATCCAGGCCAGCATCAGTGTGGAGAGACCAGTTTCCCTGTCAATGTCATCCAGAGTTTTTTCCTTCTTTCATCTTAATACATGACATTTACACACTGCCTGTCCTTTGGGCCTGAATCCTGCCAGCTCTTTCTACAGCAAAGGCAGGAAAACCTTGTAATCCCCCGTTTAAAGGATTCTCATAGCCTTTGCCAGGGAAGGCTAACATTCATAGGAAAATGCTGAACTCCACAAGTACAGAGGAAGCCCAACCTATGCGGTTGTCTATCAGAAACAAGAGAAGGGGGTAATTTTGGCTACTGATCCTCTGCAGAAGCTGTGCTGACAATGGGCCTGAGCGTCTGCATGTTGAGAGGAAACAAGAGCACTGCCAGCAAAGCCCTGACAGCTCCTGCAGGGAACAGGCCCTCGGCGTGGGAAGGAGCAATTCCATCAGAAGGGATTTGTATTCTCTGTTACCAATGTTTGTGACTCTCCTCCCGCAGTGCATGGACTCAGTCATTGACAGACACTTCCACAACAGAAAATCATAAACATATATACGAATATATGCACTTAACACTATGTTTTCTAATGAGGGTGAAAGCATCACAGAGGAAATTCCCCTTCTTGCAGAGATGAAAATGACAGGTCACATCTACACTTCAGTTCCTACCCCATTTATATTTTAATTTAGAGCAATAAAGAAGCATATAATAAACCACTCTGTGATGTACACTAGCTCCCATGCATTAACTTCTGCTTTTATATTCAGAGAGTTATTAGCAGAAGGCGTAACATTTCTTCCTTTTTGCTGCTGTAAGAAGAGCTTACTTTCTTTGAGCCAAACTTTAAACCTTCTCCCAGGAAATAAATTGCTCATCTACCTGATTGTTTTACTAGGTTGGCTTTGTGCCTCACATTCCCTTGAATAATTAATTTCATAAACTAACCTGCTGCATGTTCACTTCACTAATGTGCATTTTTCAGTTCCCACTGTAAAGGATCATTTCATGAATGATGTGTTAGAATTATAGGGGGAGAATGCCACATCACAAGAGAATAAGGACAGATAAAACAAACAAAACTTCTTATAAAGAACACTGTCATTATATTAGTGCAAATTCTGCCTCACCTCCCAAGCCTTTAGTGTCCTTTCTCTGAATTCTGCACTGGCACTTGTCCCCTAGGACTTAAATTTTGGACAAAATGAAGGAAAATGCATAAGGGTACTGGATAATTTTAACTTTTAAAGGGTTTTGTTTACTCACTTTGCCACATGGTACTTCCTTCTGGCTCTCCTTTTCGGCATGGGTTTTCCCCTTAACTCCCCTCCCTTTCCCCCTCTGCCAAAACCCAAGACAAAAAGGTGGCATAACTGGAGGAAGCAGCTCTCAGGTGGATGCAGAGTAAGGCCTTATTCCCCTTATCATACACCATGGAAAAAATTCCCTGAAATTCAGTAATCCACCCTGCAGTGCCAAAGCTGCTGTTACCATCAGACCTGGTGAGCAGCAGGGCTGTCCCAGTGAGCAACTCAATCATCTGGGAGCCGATTTATCACCAGGGCTTGTGGTCTCTGGACTGTATTTATTGACATCATTGACCGGGATTCTGGTGGCTATAATGCCAATCTGCAAAGGGAATTCTGATCCCTGCCTTGGTTCCAATTCATGTGCTGCCCATGTATCAGCATCACTCAGTGCCTTTACCTTGTTGCAATGCAGTGAACAGCACCAACACCAGCTGTGATTATGGTCATTGTGTTTGCTTCTGAAAGGGTACTAGAAACCATAAATCTGTGCATTCTCAGGTGTTTTTTTTTCCCCCCTTTATGTATCAGTAAAGATTTTGCAAAAAGATGCTTGTGAAATAGAGGGTTAATAAAAGGACAGAAAAAAATTAAAAACTGTCATAAATACATCTCATGCCTCTTTCAATGCTAAAAGATAATAAATTAAAAAATAATAAAATAGCCAAAACACATATCAGTGTGCTCAGTTACTGGGATGCTACTGGTGCCCAGAAGGGGACACTGCAAATGCAGAGCCTGATGCTGGAAATAGCAAAACACGCCTCTGAATAATAGCATTAAGAACAGGAGCTCAGTGCTCAGCTGGCACGCACACTGCCAGCATCCAAACCAAAATGGGAATCAGCACAGGAGGTACAAAAATCCTCACGAGCCAACATGAAATTCGTGATTATCTGTTATCCACGTTGGAGAAAAACTGTTATAACATGTGAAGATTTTCTTCTAAGGTTTCTTTTCAGCCACACACGTACAGAAAACATGATGCAGCCTAAAATCCCCAGTTTAACGATATCCCAACAGTGGAAATCATTTTGCTTGCCATAGGATTCCAGATGAAATAAGGATTCCAGGCAGAAATTGGCCTAGAGTTCATGAATAACTCATTTTGACAGAACTTGTTGATGTATGGGTTCAAGCACACTGTGCCAGCCCATCACAATGCACACACAACCCTCCTTTAATAATTTACAGCACTGATGTTTGGAATCTGGGTTCCCCAGCTGCTAATGCCTTTCTCGCAGTGGGGTAGAATGGATGCTCTCAGTTTGCTGAACTGTAAAATCAAACAGATTATGATGTGTGCGTGTGAAAAATTAAAGTTATCAAAATTTGGATTTTATGTAGCCACTGCAGCATCTTAAGAGGTTTTAGTAGACAATATATTACACCATTATATCTAAAAACTAAGGTTGTCAAAGAATTCTTCTATTGATGCAAAATTTTGAATTCTTTAACATAACACTTTTCTTCAACCCCACCAACCAAAAAAAAAAAAATGACCACAAAAAAAAAACCAAACCACTACACAAAAAAACCTTAAAACAAACAAAAAAAGTCAGGAAAAACCCAACCTCACACACCTTCATTTTAAAGTACTAGTTTTGGAAAAGACAGTTTGTAGCAGTTGGGGATACACTTAATTGAAAGAATTATGATAGGAGAAAAGGGGCAGGAAAGATCCCTTAATGCCTGTCTCTTTCTCTCTCTCCCAATGAAAATCTCAATTGCTTTAAAATCTTTCAACAGCATATACACCCTCCATAATTCTACTTCCAGAGGTAACCTTTATGTTTAAGAGTTGAAAAAATTGCTATTTCTGTAAGACTTCATCATCTAAGCAGAACTATAATTTTATTGTCAAAGTAGCTGTAGAGTACACGGTGCATCAGGAATAAAACATAAGGTTAAAGACTGTATTTCCTCAGGCTGTTAAAATACAGAAAATGAATTAGGTGCCCAGTTATTCCTGAGGTAAGGGAGGACACACGAATGATTTGTCTTATTTTACCCTTATCTTATGCTTTTAGCAGGTCAACATCTTCCTCAAATATTGTTTTTTTTTGTATAGTCAGGATTTCCTCAATGTCACAGATCAGTTTATCCAAATCATTATCAGAAAGCTTAGTGTCCCCATAAAACTGGTGTTGGGTTGCAGCACTAATAGAAACCTGGCTGTTACTTATGACACAGCTGAATACTCACAGACAGCTCCCCTCACTGCTTTCTCCTCCTCTTGTGTTTTACAACACATTTTCATGTGACTTTGAACAGTTCTATTGTGGTCTTTTAATGCATTAAAGAAGATACTGCCATTTAAATATAAATCTACAGCATTACTTTGCTACAGTTCATTCAATAATAACAAAATGTGTTTTCCTGACTTCTTTGGCTGCCAGAGTTTGTTTTATTCCTAGAAGCAAACAGCCCAGACAGCAGAAGATGTCTGAAATAATTTTTTACCATGGAATAATACTGGACACTTGGAAGCAATAGACATCCTTTATACATGCCTTGATTCATTTCTAGCTTAAAATGGGGGAATTACTTATGTGCTTTTATATTTTAATCAAAGCCTAAAAGATAAAAGCTACTCAGTTTGACATAAGAAATTGGCACCAACTCATGTCTGACTCTTCTTACAATGACCTACCCTTCTGACAAAAACAATTAAAATAATATCACTGTTAGTTCAGTGCAAAGGCCTTCATCCTGTAAGAAGTAAATGGAGACAAATGAAAGATTAAAGTAGCCCACAGGTGACTTTAGCTTACAGTCACAGGTGATCTTGGTGAGTTTTTGGTACTTTCATCCCATGTGCTCCAACTCCTTCACTCCACTAAACAGTATTAAACACTCTGTCCCATGAAATGCCTCAAAAATCTCCTTTGAATAAACTGAAATAGAAGGAGGTCCATCTCACTTGGAAGATGCAACAAAACCTCCAACTGAATAGGGTTATGCAAAAAGATTTGTGTTTGAACGCTACTCCCCAGTGAACACAAAGTACTGTGCATAAAAGGATTATAAAGTGGTATCAACTAAACCAATGGTTCCCTGGTCATTTCCCTGATATCCCCTCACACCTCTGACAGAAAACAGATGGAAAACAGCTATTTGGGAATGCCAAGCAACAGATAGAGTTTGAGAAACTAAAAAGCTGAACAACTCAATAAGGAAAGACACATCAGTAGGAGCTCCAAGAGAGTAACAGATGTGATGCTTCTGTTAGTGGCAGAATCACACAGAGACCCAGGTCTCTGGGAGGAGGTCAATACATGATTCACACTGATGCTGTGCAGGAATGTGCACAGACAGCTCACTTGAATAAACACACAAGATACTCCTTTTATTTTCCACTGCTGATGCATCAGATCTGTTTGTTAGGAATGTTTAACCTGGAGGTCAGGTACCAATTACAATTAATACATTCAGAGAGAGGAATAATCCAAGAAGGAAGGAATTTTCTCCCCCTGTAGTTTGTGGTTTTAAGTTCCCTTAAGAAGTGATGGGAGGTGACAGTAATGGAAGTTTCTTCTGAACAATACTCAAAGTGAATTACTTTTCGTACTTTCTGGTGTACCAGCCTGAGTGGTTTTTGGTGATTCTATTGCTTTCTGGTCTCTCCAGGCTCTTCTCTTGACAGTCAACACAATTCCTTTTGCTTTGTTGCCTGACCAATATGCAAGTAAAGATTTGTGAAAGTCATCCAGCTTTTGATAAAAGTTTGCACAGTTTAAAGATGTTGTACTTGAGGAAGAGAGCGGCTGCTGAGGGACATTCCGTACGAGGAGCTGACTGAACTTCAGCTTAGACAAAAGCTTCAGTCTGCCAACTTTGCTGCCTTAAAAACAAGCTTTCTAAGAATAATTTGAGAAAGTCCCCAGGAGCAGCCTGTAGGTTTATATGGATTGAGAAATTTAAAACTTGTGCCATGGAGTTGCAGGAACTCCACTGTGGCACACAGACAACCCAGGGAGTTACTGAGTGCTGAGATTACGGAGTGTGCACTTGTGAAATGCTGACTCCTGTCACATTCATTTGAGGAACCTCAACCCCCAGTGTGCTGCATTTTGATAATCACATCTGAAATGTCACAGTGTGGGCAACTGCCCTGTAATACATCACTTTTCTGTTTAGTCAGAAAGTGATAAAAAAGGGCGCAGAAAAATAATAGATGATACACTTCATTTTTAGCACATCTTTATAGAGGGAGAAGAACCTGTGAGGGCTTCCAAGCCATCTGTTATCTGAGCATGTCAGATTGTTACAGATGAGAGACAGTTTACTTTTTAATACCAGAAGAAATTTATAGGAATTCTGAGGGAAGTTCTGTTCCAAACATATGGTAGTATCCATAATACACCTGTTTTAACGCTCAGCACTCATTACTTTGTGGATTTAATCATTTGTGCATTATTAGTCTTTTTAGCTGCAAGATAACCATCAGGTGTGTTTTGGTGAAAGCTGTGCAAGTCGAAATGATTCAACCTGGAATAAAAACAAATTACAGATTTTACTGAACAAATAAATAAACTCTGAAAATATTACCTAAAATACTAAAATAAAAGAGTAGTACTGTTTTCTTCAAGTACCATTTAACACATCTGTCAGCAGGTTGAGGGAGACCATCCCACTTCCTCTTCTCAACATTGGTGAGGCCATGACCAAAGTACTGTGATCAGTTCTGGGCTCTCCAGTGGAAGAAAGACATGGACACACCAGGGAGAGTCCAGTGAAGAGCAACAAAGAGGATGAAGGAACTGGAGCATCTCTGCACTCAGGCTCAGTCCAGATCTTATCCATGTCTCTAAATAGCTGAAGGGAGGCTGAAAAGGGGGCAGAGCCAGGCTCAGCACTGGCTCCCAGGGACAGAACAAGGGGCAATGGGCACACACTGACACATGGGAGGGTCCCTCTGGACATCAGGGAACACGTTTGGATTGAGAGTGATGGAGCACTGGCACAGGTGACCCAGGGAGGTTGTGGAGTCTCCATCCTTGGGGATATCTGGGCACGGTTCTGGACAACTGGTTCTAGGTGGCCCTGTTTGAGCAGGGGCTTTGGAACAAATGACCTCCAAAGGTCCATTCCAAATTCAACTGCTCTGTGATTCTCTCATTTATTTTACATAATATACTACTAGACATGAATTTATCATCTCTTCCCAATATTACCCAAGTAACAGAAAAGACATGTGATAAATCTACTTGCTTATCCAGTAGAATTCTTCCAACGACTTCCAGCTTCAAATCTGTCATTGAATAATTCGTTTCTACAACTTAAATTAGTGGGATTCTTAAAAGCAATTAAACTGAAATCAGGTTAACATTATAAAATTTTTTAAATTAAATGCAACACTTGGCATGGATATCACTGCTAAGAAAAAAAAAAGATTGCAACTGAAAATATTACTGTGATGGTAACAACTCTTATTATCAGTGACTATCCCTACTTACCCCTGTTTTAACACAGGACAAGTTGTCCTTTAAATAAAAGAGGGAGTCTAGAAAACTCTCTAAAGTCTTTTCACCTTTAGATAGCTACTCTAATGTGTGGTGAGATTTCTTCTGTCCTTAGAATAGAAAGTTGCCCTGTGCATTGTTAAGTCATATCCTCCTCTCCTTAGAGCATTTTCCTGCTCCTCACCCATAATTATTTTCTCAAGTGCCTTTCTGACAGAAAGCACTACTGAACTTGTTCCTCACTAGTACCCCCCCCCATCATCTCACATAAGATACTGTAGGTGTCATTTCCTTCTGTAAACTCTTTCAGCCCAGAAATCCATTTACACTTGTAAAGTCTCCAAGTGCTTTATGCATACACATGCACTTAGAAATCATAAAAGTTAAAAGAAGTGTGGGCTGAAAGGGATCTCTGGAGGGCATCTGGTCCATCTCCTCAGCCAAATGAGGCAGTGAGGAGTTAGAGAGGGTTTAGGAGATGATCATTCACAAGAAACAGCCCCCACAGATGAACAGAACCTCTTTGTGACACCATGAATTTAGGGTTCTGAGTCTCTCCAGCCAGTAGTAATTCTTCCGGCAAAGTGGTGTTTTAGCATCTACAGTAATTACTGCTAGTGGGTGTAAAACACTGATTCAGCAGTTGCACAGATGAATGTTTTCCAGATTCTATGGTATTGCAGGAAATGTTCCTTTTAACTGCCCTAGATAATGATCAATTCCCTGACTTTTTTTCCATCCCATAGGTGGGGATCACAGGATTCCCTGTGCATCCCCACCTATGGGAGCACAGCCTGGAACTAGGCAAGCAGGTACCCATTTTCATGAATATTTAAGGTCAAAATTCCAACCAGACATCACCACGCAGACTTTATGTCCTTAATTTATACTGTAGGAGGAAATGCTATATCCAATTTCCTTTTTGCTTTAGATGGAAAATTAAAAATATGAAAATTTTGTGTACAAACAACGAAGAATTTGTTAGACTTGCATCAAACAAGTGGACAGGCACAGGTTACGTACCACTATAATGTCTCTAAACCATTGTGTTCCTACATAAGAATGTTCACTGGCTGTGCTTAGGAAAAAAAAAAATTAATCAAATAATTTTGTCCTTCTGTTAGCAAGTAAAAAGGCATCCACCACCCCAAGCAATTTTGAAGGAGCAATAAGGAATAGTTGGCAGTCCATTTTCAGCGTCATACCTGGAGGTTTCCATTAGTTATACTACTATTGCTCTCAAGAAATGCATAACTGATTGTCTAATTGTTTAGGCAGTGTCTTGAAAAATTACTTATTAAGCAGAAAATATACCAATAATAATTCCATGCTCACAAAACCCAATGTGAAAAATATTTCAAAAAAAGCAATTACACAACTGTCTCCAAACTGCCATCATTAGTCATTCCCATCAGAAAGCTCATTCTTTCATAAAAATCCTTGGAAAAGAAAAAGTCTTTGCACCTCAAATTACTGCTTATTAATGTCTGGGGGAAAAAAAAGGTGAGCTGGAGGAGCCTGCATCTGAATTTCTCCTGTGCTAAAGGTTTTTGGCAAGTCATATGGTGAATGCCAACATGACCCTCTACAGCAGCTTCGAAACTATGAACTGGCTCAGCTATGAGCATATTTCTCTACATGGATGGTTCAAACCCTGTGTCACAGCTGAGTAGTGACAGATTGGAGCTCCTTGTTTAAGAATTGTTCTGCTTGCAACACCTGAGCAGGCTCAGATATATCCCACTCATGTGGACAACACTCTGTGCCTGACATTCTAGCTTGTAAAAAGATTACTTTTTTTTTCCCCTTTAGATGAAGGATAATGCAGGGACAAATGAAAAAAGAGCTCCAAGGTATTCAGTGAGCAATAGTGGGAACATGAGCAAACATGGACTATATAACCTTTACTCTTAAGAGAACCTATTTACAAAGACCATTGGTGGCTGATTTTTAACAGATTATCCTTTCTTGTTTAGTCTGTAAAGCTCCAACACAAGCCATGGGAACTCCACAGTACAAATGCATGGTCAGATGCATCTAGTGAGCTAGATGAAAATCAAGTAAAATACTGCTAATTTGTCTTTAGTTTTCTTTAAATGTAAAACTACCTGGCCTCTCTCCTCAGCTGATGAAGAACTGAATTTTCCAGGGTCAGGTAAAGGAACAGAGCGCCTCTCTGCAATCCACCATTGTATTGCACCAGGTTAATTTGGTAAAAAAAACCACCTGCGCGTTCAAATGCAGTGTGGATCACTTTAGTGACCGAAACATGCTTGTCCCTCTCAGACCAGACAAGGGCTTATGAAAATTTGATGTCCTGAAGAATTCAAATCTTTGAGGAAGTACAAGAACTGCAGGTATGTTTTTAAAGCCAGTCTCTGCTTTTGCAAAACTTTTTGCAAGTATTTTCAATATTGTACAGACAGCTCATTTTAGCAGAGGAATATTTTAGTCTAGCTCTTTGAAGGCATGAGAAATTCAGGAGCTTAGGAAATATTCTACCCAGAGATAGGCCAGCCATTTGCTTTCTCAAGTGTTACAACATTTTGTACTCCAATATTTTTCCTGTCATATAATTTTACAGATTACATCTGTATTTTAAATTCAGCATCAGGGTACCTTCTGCTGAGTTTGCTGTCCACTGGTGTACTTCCTTGGAGACATTACTTTTTTGCAGTGTTCACAGCAAAGTGGTCACTCCTAATTATTCTGGCCATCAATAGGAGCTGTGTCTGGTGATCATTCCTGTGCAGCAGAGATGTGATTGGCAACTTGAATCCGAAATGAAACAGGCTGTGAAGCACAGTGCAGTCTGATGGAACATAAGGCTGATCACACAGTGGCCATGTGTGACTATGAGCTGCTGTTGAGTAACCTGTGTGATAAATATGCTACTTTGGGTAATACATTATAGTAATGAATTGACCACAGCCTTCAAATATCAAACTAATTATCTAGCACATACAGAATTTGTCCCAGTGCAAAGTTTTCCTCAGTAATTTTAATTTTTTACTTAAGAATCCCCTGACACATAGTGGCAGAAAGAGAAGGATGTGCTGGATTTGTTGTGTGAGCATATTTATTCCAGAACTTTATGCATATAGATGGATCAAGCATGGGAAATCTAAATGTTTGCAAATAGTACAGAAAGATGCACACAACAGTGATGTTTCATTGTTTTGTGTGTGTGTGTAGAGGTGTTTGGCTTTGTGGAGTTTTGGGGTTTGCTTGTTTG
>VZTH01008732.1:44170-111062 GCA_013397815.1 Aleadryas rufinucha
TGGTGTTTTTTTTTTTTTTTTTTTTTTTTTTTTTTTTTGTTGGTTGTGGGTTGTTTTATTGGTTTTGGGGTTTTTTTTAAGATCACAGATGCAGCTGTAGATGTCTTGCAACAAACCCTGATACCCTTCTGGTCTATACTGGCGTTATCAGCAGTAGGCAAGATTTGCATTCACAAAAACTGAAACAAACTCAAACAAATGATAAAGCATGATTTAGGAGAGATGTAAAACCTGACATGAGGCTACATGGGTAGCTGTTCCACACAGCCAAACTCAGCAGAACAAGTGGAAACCCAACAGCAAGACACTCTCCTGAACTGCATCTTTATGCCAAGCCCCCCAAGGGATCACAGTAGTCCCACTTTAATTGACTCAGAAAATTACTAAACTGTATGCATTCAGCCAACTTTTAGCAGAGACAACAAAAGCTTTTGTCTCAGCTTTCATGTGAATTAAAGCAGGCCCTAGGTGAGTATTTCTATGTTTATTTCCTCTGCAGGTTTTATAATAAAATCTCTGCCTTCCAAAAGGAAGAAATATTATTTAATCTTTCGTGGGTATTAAAATTCAAAGCAAACAGCAAATTCACATTTACACAGTTAAGAATCTACAGAACTAATCTGAAGTATTCTCCTGCTGACACTTCTATGCTGTGAGATTCCATAATGAACTAAAGTGTATATTTTTGTGCTCTAATTGTTAACACAGGTGTGACACCCATCTTCAACCTTAGCTATTGTCTGCCTTTGACTTGCTCGAAACATAAGTCTAGGCAGAAAAGAAATCCTCAGAAAAAGGGAAAGAAATTTAATTGTAGTCCTTTTCAAATATTTCATTGATGTGTGATGCACATTTTGGGAGAAAAAAGAAGTTTCTGAGCCTTACTACCTTTATCACTCCATTATACGAATAATGCAGAACTCCTAATTCTTTTTGCAGTTCAAGGAGAATAGAAAGATGTACATCAGCTTCATATCTGATTGTAGAACTGCTCAGCCCCAAACACTTCTCATCCTTAGACTAAGGTTATTGAACACAGCTTCGTATCAAACATCTCCACACTTTGGAATAATGCAGATATCCAGTTTGGTGTCAAAAGGGGAACTGAGCCCTGAGCTCTTTGCCAGTACTGCTGCCAGCTGACACTGGTCAGATCTCAAAGACTTTGAGTCTCAAGTCTTTGAGACTTGTCAGACCAGGTCAGAGACAGGTTTGACAGGTCATCACTCAGTTGTCAGCTCACTGAAAATCCCCTAAATTTTGAGGTTTTGATTATACTGTCTGTGAGCTCCTCTCTCTGTGAGACTGATGGAGAAATTCATCACAGACTGAGAGGACTGAAGGCACTCAAGGAATCTTGCTGTTTATCCTCCTCCAAAGCAGCATCAGCTATCGCTGTGATTCTTCATGACAGTTCTTTTTCTAACCTGTTCTCAAGAGTCTTCGAAGTTGGCAGCAAAGCTGCATATTTTCTAGCAGGTCATTGTACAAGCCTTTCATTTTCATGGTTCTTCTCCCTACAATTGCCTAATATGAGTTTTCCTAACCACGAACTGAAGTCACTGCTTTGCAAGCAACACCTGATGAGTAGGGAAAATATTCTTCTTTTAGATGTCCACACACAGAAGGTACTGTACTTACTGCACCCCACCCCACTAGCTCTGTTTTTAGAGCAGAGAAACACCAAGAAGACCAGAATGTGTCAGACCAAACAGCCAACTACCAAAATATTTTTCTTTCCAGTAGCAGTCAGCGACACATGGGTTAGAAAAATCCTGTAAAAACCTGGTATGGAAAGAGAGACCTCCCTTGTATAAGTCTCCAAAATTTCAGCAACTGCAGTCCAGAGATTCCTGACATTAATTTCAAGATTTTTACATTTTTCCAACCTGATAATGTTTTTGGTTTGCAAGACATCCTTTGAAAGGTCTGCAGCTTAGTTATTCATTGCACAAAATAGAAAAGTTGAATAATCATCCTGTAATCACCTTTTCTGTACTACTGAAGATTTCATATTCTCTATCACATTTTTATTACAACAGCCTCAGGTCATTCTGTGACTCCTCATAATTAGTGGTTTCCAGACCCTTATTCTTCCCCAGACTCAAGTGCTCTCTGTCCTTCTTGAAATGCTACATCTCAAACCATAATGCTGGCCCACAGGATTAAGCAGTGCAGGGTTGCTGGCTCATTTTTGACACATTATTTGTGTGCCAGAGTAAAACCTTGCATTTTCCTGTAGCTAATAACATCCTTTAAACATTTTCAGACTGTATTTTAAAATTGGTAAAATCCATTTGAACTTTTGCTCTCTCTTTCAGTGTACCTGCAGCCATGAAAATCTAATGACCACAGGCTATGATCTATTATCTAAAAACTGACTGCAGTATTGACTGGTCTCAAATCCAAGAACTCCGAGAAACTTCTGTTAATATATTCTTCTGTTTTGATAATAAATTTCCAGGAGCTACTCTCCATATGTTTTTCAAGACAGTTTTGTATCCACCTTGGCATATTTCAAATTATATTTAGACTATGGATCCCTGGGCTGCTTATGAGAATGTCAGGTGAAAAGATTTAATGAAATTGTTACCATTACTTACTAAAAGGTGAAAACTCCTGCAAATAGAACTGCACTTTTGACACTCTCCTTTGTCTACAGCACTTATTAATGTATTGTAGAGGGAAACTGGATCAATTGACCTAAACCCATAACAATTATTCACCTTCTTGTTTTCTGGTAATGATAACTTATTTTTCTACCTTTTTTTTTTTTCAGAAGTCACCTGAAGCGAATCAACCCACAACTCCCAAGATTTCCTCCCCTCCCCAGCTCTTTTTAAAGATCAAAAGCAAATTCTCCCTTTGCCAATCCTCTGGTAGCTCATTTATTCCCCAAACTGCTTTTAGAGTTCATTGGCACCTCTTAAGTACCCAGAATGAAGTTTACTGGGTGCAGATGTTTAAAAGCCTCTAAATTATAATTAGAAAATGTTAATGTATTCTGTGCTGAGGGCTTGTGTGTTTCTCAGTGGCTGGCTCTGTATAACAGCCCAATTATGGCTTGGGGTTTTTTGCCCCTAAATTTAGGAAAAAAGGTGAAAATGCTTTAGCCACACCAGCATATCGATGTGCTATTTTTGCCCTTCTTCTGAACCTTAGCTACCTACTTTACCAACCTTTTTTATTAGCTCTAACCTAGTTGTAATTCTCAGTGTGCCTTGGTGACTGTGTCTCCTTTTGTGCTTTGGCTTTTCTCACTGGTTATTTTTATGCTTTCTCCTGTCACTTCTCAAAGTGACTGTGCATGTACACATGCAATACACTGGTGTATCTGTTATTCTTCATGCCCACTTCCACAGAGTAAGATTGTTTAGCTGGACAGAAGTTGCTTGGCAAATTTAAAAACAAAACCCCCTAAACAGCACAGCAAACCCAGGTTTGGGCTCTTTCAGTTTCAAAATGGAAGTTGATTTTATTTTTCCTCGGATACCTCAGGCTGGAAGAAGTAATTTTCAGATTTTACTGTTTAAATCCATTTGGATTCTATTCCCATCTTTCTGCTACAAAATGAGATACAACTTAGCCATTTAATGTAATATTAGAAGCTTAAGCAAAATATTTTGACAGCATCAGACCAATTGGTTTTTTGGGGGGGTCTTTTTTTAGCCATAATTACTACATTGGTAGTAAATGTACCTTTGGAGGACAAAAATATCTCCTGTCCCTTCCTGCCCCACACAGGTTCAAGTAAGGACAAAGAATCACAGTGAGGACGTGTCAGATGTGTGGTGTTTTTATTACACAAACTCATATTGGAAAAAGATAAGTGAGGCAGGAAATGATAAAAAGACAAAAAATGGTGAGTGTCAAGGAGAAGATGAGTTGAGAAAGACTGATGTTAGCTCCTTCCACAGGAGAGCTGATGACCACAGATAGACTGACCCAGGTTACTGGGAAAGCAGGAAAAAACAAGACAGAAGGCTGCCTTTTGTGCATTCACCTGAGCTGGGGAATCCCTTCCAAAGAAGGCTGTAGATGCTGGAAGCTTACAAAGACTCCAGCAGGGATTGTGCAAGGTTTTGAACAAAAAGTTTGATGAGGAAATCAACAAACACAGAAACCACCCTCTTCTCTGGAAGAATTTGACCTAAAATACAGCTGCAATCAGGGAGCAGTAAATATGAGAACTTGATTCTTCTGCTTCACCTGAAACACCAATTTTTGGCTGAAACATGATGCTGAGGTAGGTATCCAAATATCATGAAAATGTCAACATTCTCTTTTCCTCTAAACATACAGCTTTCTTCAGCACCTACTTTATAATACTTAATCTCCTGCACATCAATTCTTGGCTCCATGTGACAACCTCCTTTTTAAACCATCAAAGTTGGTGCTATTTTCATTATCTTTCCCATTCTTTCAAACATATTCATATCAAGGTTTGTGAAGCTTGTTTTCCTGACTTTGTATTTGTCTTGGGGTGACCGTGTCATGTGTATCCCCTACCATCGCTCTATGCCCAAACATGAGTCCTGTGCCTTTAAACTGAGCCTGGGAGAGCAGAGAGAAGCGGTCGGGCGAACTTTTCAAAACAGTCTGTGCTTCAAGGTCGCTCTGCTCTGCGTTCAGCTGTGTGGGGAGAAGTGTGGAGGAAGCACACTGCCTGCTTTTTCCACCCGGCTTTTTGACTCCTTTTTCCTCGGAGCGAGACGGAGAGAAAATTTGACTTTATTTTCTTCTCCTCGGGACTTGCTCAGATCACCGGAGCATCTGGACTCCACTGGGGGACCCTTCCCCAGCTTGGAGTGGGGCACCCACCTCGACCCAGCTCCAAGGAAGAGGAGAGAGACCACCCCCCTGCAGTGAGGACTCTCAAATTCTCCAGGTTTCCTCTCCACAGTGGGAGAGATTTTTGGTTCTTTGGTATCGTTGTTGTTTTCCTGTGTGTGTGTTTAATAAATAGTTCTTTTTCTGTCTTTCACATTCCTCCGGGAAATAGTTTTCTTTTCCCGAACCTGGTGGGGGAGGGGCGGCAGTGCCCTGCTTTGCTTTGAGGAGACGTCCTTTTGGACATCTTTCCTTAAGATTGGCCAAAACCGGCACAGTATTCCAGCAATGGATTTTCATATGATCAGTAGACTGGAAATTCTAATTCAATATTTTCTCATGATTAAGAGAGTAATTTCTTTTTCACGACCATATTTCCTGATTTCTAATAAAGTTTTTAGATAATTTTAGACAGTTTTTGCAGTGAACTGAAGGCCATGAATATGGCCTCTCTCTGCCACATGGTTGCCTAGTTACATAGAGCCCATTAGGAACATCTTGTCTTGAACTCCTCTACTAAATTTGGTTGAAATAGGTGAAATTCAGAAGTGATTATTGCAAAGGAAGCACATAGGTATGTCTTGTTCCTTCAGGTAAGCAACCCCAAATTCCACATTAATTAGCTTCAGTACAAAGCAAGTTTTATCTTCACTGCTGGGTAATTGCCCAAAAGTAAAATGGAAAGACTTTATGCTCACTTCATAAAAATACCTGGTACTACATTCAGTGTGCTAGAGTGAAATTGTTGCTATGGAATTGGTTTTTTATTTATTATTTAATTTTTTTTTTCATTATTGAATAGATAGACTTTTGTGTCAATAAGCAAGCAGTTTCTGCATAACTTCATTTTTCTACAAATTCCCTGCTCTTGTCCCAATAAAACCAGAACAAGAAAACTAATAGGTATGGGTTTATTTTCATGCTTCCAGCATTTTCAGAAGCTTTACATTTCAAGTTGGACTGATGCAATGAGAAAATTCCCTGCACTGCTAAAATCCACAGCAAATACAAATTTTCTATCCAACAGTCCTCTAACTTTTACAGGAAAATGTTTATGTTGAGAATAATAAAACATCCCATTCACTTTTTATGTCTCCTCATATCAAAAAAGAAAGGATCCTTGTTCTTTTAATCACTCCCCCACCAAAATTTACATGGCAAACTCTTCTATTAATTTGCTCCAGTGCAAAGCAATAGATAAAGAGGTGTTGACTTGATTTTCTGTGGGTTTGGGGAAAATTTTTTTGCTTTTTTTTTTGTGATAACTGTAGTGGAACAGATTATTACAGATAGGACTTCAAAACATACATCAGATGGCTCAGCTTTGCATGCACAGCAAGAAAGCCACATGCCAACCTCAAACAGCAGGGCTTTTCTTCTACCCATATGATTTATCACAACTTTAAATCCTTGTCTTTGCAATCTTAATAGACATTTCCTATTTACATAGGCAGGTATAAAAATAGTGAGGGTAAACAGAACATTTTCTCTAAAATGAGAAAATCCTTCTCTTCCTCCTATCTCTCTTTCTAGGTCATCTCCCCATTACTGCTCATTAAGAATTAGAATTTATGCCATATGTACAGCTATGTTGCAGTGACACACATTAAAATCATTGGGAAAATACATGATTAACCATTGCCCAGCATGATTTGAGGTGGAAGGTGAGTCTCAAATGAACAAGAGGAAAATATTTTGACATGTATTGTAGCACCCCTTGCACGGAACCCCACGTGCTGAGGATACAGCACTTCCACCCCATGCCACCACAGAAGAAAGTTTCACAAACTGTGACCATAATTGAGCTTTTCTTCCTTCGTCTGTGAATGAGTCCCTAGTGAATTATCCTTGTGCAAGACCTGACAGAAATTCTGCTTGCTGTTGATAACCACCATATCTCTATCCAAATCTTCCTCACTCCCCTTCCCTCCCCAGTGCAGGTTCTGTACTGATACACAGGGAAAAGGCTCAGGTGCTGTAACGGAGATCTTGAGTGATCCCCACTATTTCCTCTCTTAAGAAAAAAATCTAAAAATGACAAATATACAATTTTTTCCTTGCTTTTTTTTTTAATTCTCACTCTCCCACCACTGGCAGAAATAAGCCAATCAACTCAGGAATGATGGACAAGGAGAAGGAAGCTGGGCACACAAGCAGACAGCACATCCACGCACACACCTGACAAAACCAATACTGAAAATCTAACGTAGAATGCAAACCAACAACTCTGAACACACCAGGACATTAAGTGATTATCTGAAAAAACCTATTTGGATTTACAAACACTGAACTAGAAAGTACCATATTTGCATTTGCTTAGCAGTACATCAATAGGGATTTCTTTTTTCCCTCCCTTTTCCCTGACTAATCCAGGCAATCTTAATGGGACTTAGATTGATTTAAAAAGCAGCTTTCACTTAGTTATCTACTGATCTTCTGGTTTAAAATGTTTTGATCTGGAAAACATACATTTATATTTACTTCTTATCCTATGATTAAGAGCCTGATTTTGCTGGATTTCAACTGAAAAACATGACAAGTTTGAAAGCACTTTTAATTTAGGTCCCTGTTGGCATTAGGTTGTATTTGTTTTACCCTATGAAGACTGGTACTTTCAGATTCTAATCCATCCCATTAACAAGGCAGTTTCCATGCTTTTTATTTCATTCTTTCCTCTTTTGTCAGTAAATAACTCACTCACTGAATTACTTTAACTGGAATATGGCTTACTCTTACTTCCCTCCCAAAATTCCTGAAAACTATTTTGATGGAGATGTTTACAAAGTGCATTCATCAATGAAACTTTTCAGCTCCTACTCTACATTTTACATATTAAATTCTGGCATCTTCAAGTAAAGTTCTGCAATCTAAATTAGTTTTTCTTTAGGTTACCACCTGGATACCTCTCACTGGAAAGACTTCCAGTAGCCCTAGAGAAGAGAGAAGTATTTCAGATATTCTTAAATACATATTTACTGTACAATTATTTCTGATTTTTAGTGTTTAAGACTTTCATTCTTAAATTTCATATCTCAACACCTATCCAGAGATTAAAAGGATCATGCCAAACATCTTTCATCCTTACTCCTGAAATAGAGGATATTTGATTTTCCTCATTGTATATAAAACTGAGAGGGCTACAGCACATCAGTTGGCTATGAATGATGGGCAAAACTTGAGGTTCTCTCAGACTGTGGTTTATTGTTACAAATTGTTGGATTAGGACATGCATGCCAGCAGCCTTATAAATTACACTTCTTTCTCTGACCATTCCCCACAAAATTCTCAGCAGAACTGAAATTATTGGGTGTCAGTGTTGACTAGTTAATTTAACAGAAGCCTCAAGCATTCTGAATATTTTCAATTCCAGTTATTTTCAAAGAGGGATGCAAAGGAAGTATGTTCATTTTGTACTAAGTTTTTGTTTTGAAATAAATATAGTAAATTGAGATCAACACTGAACGCTTTTCGAAACTCTACAGGAAAGATTAATGTGAAGTATTTTTTTTTCATTCTGCTGCCTTGCAAATGTGTGAAACATGGATTTTTTCCTCTCTGAGAAATACACTGAACACAGAAGCATGGAATGGGAACACTGTCTCTTACCACCTTCTGATTTAGAAAGATACTGAGCCAAAGATGATCCTCCTTCAGAGTTGGTGCTTTCACATTTCAGTTCAACAAACACCAATGCTATTCCTGCATGATTTTGGGGATTTAATCTCTGACTCATTTCCCATGTGTAAAATGAAAAGAAATTTGTTAGCAAAACTTACTTTTTCAACTTAGTTACTATTAATTTTGGCACAAGAAAGTTTTGTTATGCCTTGAACAATCTGACTTTGGCTATTACACAATACTTGAGTACATGCTTGAAGAAATAAATTTCTTTAAATATTTATTTCAACACACATCATCTTAATAGTGTGAAGATTTAATCAGGATCTTAAAATATTCCTATACCTTAAAATATTTTCATGTAGGGCTGTATTTACACAAATGTTGTGGGCTCCACGTCCCTCTGATTCATTCAGTTTGGAATTTATATGTCTTTGCACTCAACTCTTGACAGATTTGCAGCTGAACCGCTGGTGAGTGCCACCACAACTGCAAAATGGGTTATTCCAGTATGATGAGGTCATCTCAGGAGGTTTCCATCAGGACTGTCACACCTCTTTGGAGAGTTCCAGCCATCCAGTACCACAGGCTGTTTAGCAACAAGTCATTGGCAGAAAATGCCACACAGCTTTAGAAGTTCCTTAAAAACCAACAATTTTTTTCTTCCCCAGGTCTTTGCCTCTTTGCTTTAATTGAAAGAATGTCAGAATTCTTTACAGAATTAAGAGATTTGATTACCCTCAAAAAAAATCTGGGTTATGAACCTTCTGATGTTTTACAGTGGGAGTAAACTCAGCCATTGTACACAAGAGATGGAGAAAGATTTGGTTACTGAAACAGAAATTGACTTAATGGGACAGTCAGGATGCTTCCCTCTGTCCTGGCTCACTTCTCTGCTCAGTAATCTGGGGACACTATATATAGTTTCTCATCTGTAACATGCTTTTATCTGGAGCTTTGAGCTAAGATAGCTTTCCCTTGTGTTTTTTTTCTCCTGACCTCCTCTTCTGCTAATGACACCATTTAAAGCCAGCTAATGGAAGCTGGAGAAAGCCTGCCACTTGACATATTCAGTACTGCAGAAGAAAATTAAACTCTGCAGTAGTGACTGAATGAATGGACTTGCTATTTGGTTGTGTGCTTCTTGCCAACCTAACAATCCCTTCCTGTTTCTACTTCAGGAAAACTTCTCTTATAAAAGGGTATGAATTCAACAGTCAATAACTGCCCTTTCTGGCACAAGAGCTCACTCCTTTGAATCTTTGTGTTCTAGGTTCAGTTAGGGTAAACAAGACAGCACCTGTGGCACTGACTGTGCACAGCTGAATTAATTCCATTAACAGTGTAAATCCCAAAGGGGCAGGGTTAATTGGACCCCTGCCAGACAAAGAGCAGTAAATTCCGAAACTGAAAGGTTAAGGAATTTGGATTAGCCTTGCTCACTGTGCTTGGAAACTCCAACCCACAGCAACTCTTCAGATCATGTTTTTTCAGGTCAGAACGCAGAGGCAGATTGTTCAGCTGTCTAGAAGGGTGATAAATGATTTTCCTAGACTGTGAAAATTTTCATAGTCTGCAGAGAGAGAAATTTAAGGTCTTCTAAGGTTGAAATAAATGCCTGTTTCAGAGGAGGCACCTAAAGCATTTAGCACAGAGTGGGGGACACATTAATGCCCAACCTCAGCCTCACGTAGTGCAGAGGATTGAACCAGGCAGCCCTGCCCCAGGTGAGTGCTGTAACCACTGGAACATCCGTAAATCCTTCATGGCATGCACAGAATACCCTTAACAGCAGAGATGGGGAGTGTCTGAGAGGGAGATTTCTTGTCAAAACAAGAAGAAAGGCATCCAATTCAGCTATTTATCTGAAGCTGTCTGAAGGAGCGTTTACACTTGTTCCATTTATGGCCAATATTTCAGAGTACTCAACAGCTTAGTGATAAGGATGCTCATTGAATTTTCAAAATTGAATATATAGTCTCTGGTCCAAATCAGCTACAGAAGACTCTTCAGTCTGAGCAAATATCTGCATTACAAACTAGCTTTTTATTCCAATACTTAATATCTCTGTTTTCCTTCATCTGAATAATCTCATCATTTTCTCCAAGTCCCCAGTTTTTTGGAGAAAAAAAAAATTCAATTTACAGGAAGATTTTCAATTTTTTTATGTAGAGACACAAACACCTACAGATCAGTGTCCCTAGCCAAGTGTGTGGCAGCCACTACAGGATAGCTGATGAGTAGAGAACACTTTCTCTCCACTCTGAAGAGACAGTACTGGTGAATTTCTTTGATTTCCAAAGTTCTAACTTGTTTTTTCATGTCTTGTTGTGATCCAAATCAGCTGGACAGCTTGTATAAAAAAATTCACAGGTATAATACTTGGATCATACAACTACTCCATGTTTTCTTGCTCAGAATTGTGCTCACAACCAGAGCATACACCAGCTAATAGCATTTGAACTGATGGGAACTATATGGTAGTAAGAGAGCCAAGAATCTTTAGGCTGGGATTTAGAAAATCCCCATAAGTTAACCTTAGGGAAGAGAGACTGAAGAGTCAGTGGTTAATCACTCACCCATGGCAGTATTACGACAAAACAAAGATTTAACTTTTTTTAATTTGGGGGGGGGGGGGAAGAAATACCATTTTCTCATAATCACTTCAGAGGAAGGATTTACAGAACACTGGGGTGAAAAAAGAAATAAACATAGACTTTTGGTTTTAAGATTAAATAAAACCCCAATAATGACAAAACCAAGGTGGAATACCAAGTAACTGCTGTAAGTCTTCAGAAATCAAAAAAATTCCACTGGAGACTTGACTTTTATTCCATGACCATCTAAAAATGAAAACTGGTTTCTCTTTTCCTTACGACCACCTCTTTTTAATCCGTCACTACTTCTCAAATAGCTTTGTTTTATTTCTTCCTCACATTTTTTAGCCCTCTCTCTTTTGCTCATTCTCACAGGCAGCCTCTTTCTATTGTGTGCCATTATTCCCTTTCTTTATAATTTTCCCAGAAAAGAATACTCCTCTATATGCAGAATTTATTCCAGAAACAGAAAACAGTGTAACATTCAACTACCGAGTCACACAGGTAAGTGAACAGCAAAACAGGCAAGGGAAAAGTAATAATCAAGGCTGTATTTTAAAAAGTTTGCCACCTAGAAGACAGAGATTGTAACTGGACATACCTCAGAGTCAAGAGCCAAAAACATCTCTTGCAGCTGGTGATGACAGAAAGTGAACATATGGAGCAAGTGAAGAGAAAAACACTGGAGGAATGAAGAGTACTTGGAAAGTTAAATCTTATTACAAGAAGTAATTTATCAAATTCTCAATCAGTGTGCCCTTCCTGCAATGACTTAGGATGGGGATCTTGATAACTTGTTGTAAAAGCTGAAGAAAAAGAAAAATAGGTGGAAGCCACTGGGGACTGAGAAGTAAAAGAAAATAAAACCAGTACTTGCTGTCCAGCCTAGGAGTGAGTGGTTGTCATCCTGACCGTCAGTGAGTTTTTGGGACTTGAAAAGCAAAAATCAGAAGCCATTGCTCACTCTAAACCTCTACAACTCCTGCTGACAGAGATTCTCTTTACTGGGCAAAACCACAACCCTTTATTGGTGGTTCAATAACATACACATTTAAACAACTCATGCCATTCAAAGGGGAGAAGTGGTTTGTACTAAAAAAGATCAAGATGTTCCTATAATTGAATTTTACAGTGAAGTTAAATGAATGTTATGTCCTCCAGACACAAAATTTTGCACCAGACATAAAAAACCCAAACCATCTACACAAACAAATAAATAAAAAGGACGATAAAAAAAAAAGATAAAACCCAATTCATCAGGACCAAATTAAAAGAGTATCAAGCATGAAACACATAGATATCTACAGGCAAAGTAGAGTTCAGTGTTTAATCACTTTTTTTAGTGTTCAGGTAGAATTTGTATCTGACAGAGCAGCTCCCTGAGCTTCTTGTACCAATCAAATGTACACCAAGGTCAGTACTCTGTGTTACAGCACTCCAAGGAAGATTGAGTGGAAAGCCCTGAATTATAAACAGCAGGTAAGAATATGCAAACATCAGGTCCCACAAATGAGCTGATGTGAGATGATTTGTTGGGGAAGACAGCTGTTCTCCAGAGGAACCCCAGGAGCAAGAGGACCTGAGCACTCATTTCGCTCACCTGGCTACATTTATTTTCAAGTCTGGGTGGCCCCAGACCTTCCAGGACTTGGCTGCACAACTAACAAAATTCTGAAATGAGCTAAGCACTCACTGTTCACACACATCTCAGAAAGAGATACTGATTGCACAGGGTGGTTAAATAACCAACAGGGAAACTGACAAATTATCTTCTCAATTATCCCTCCAGGAGATGTGTTCCATCACCCAAGTTCTGATCACATTCTATAAAGCCATTTCACTGCAGAACTGGAGTGTGGACCAAGAGGAGCCCGTAGCAGAACTTGCATTTTGCATAACCATCCTAAGATGTTCTTTAGAGGCCAAGAAGCCAAAGTCAGTCTTTTTGCTACTACACTGAGCACCTTCCTAATCAAAACCAAGTATTTAACATGAACAACACAGTTTTTCCCAGCACCTTTGTAGACAGAAATAGAAGTTCTCTATGTGTATCTGCCAAAGACACAGATAAAGAACCTGTAATTTATCCCTTCTGCCAGTCACTGCAACAGATGAATCCCTGGGACACGTGGCAAAACACTGACTGCAAAGAAAGGAAACTTCTCAAGGCCCCAGCACCATTTTTTATTGAGCCAGATGAAGCTTGTTGTTGCTGAATTATGATAACTTGGAATTCCAGGTAAATAAAGAGCAACAAAACAAAAGTAAACAAACAAACAAAAAACCCCACCCCAATCCAACCAAAAATTAATGATTAATCATTTTGATTAGATTAACATTCCATTTTTATGTCACTGGAATAATTAATAAATTTAATAAAAATTAAAGGACATACCAATTTGAGTTAAATGGAAAGCAGAGAATTACCCCATTCAAGCAGTGAGATAATTTGTGAGCCATTCTACTGATATGCAACTTAATATTGTACAGGATATCTAAAACTTTCAGGCCAAATGATCCAAAGAAAAGAAGATGGTGGTCTTTATAACGGAATTTTCAAAATGAAGGGAATATATATATATCCATATGGCATATGAATGCCTGGAGTCCAATAACTCTTGCAAAGAAATGATAAATGCTCTAAAGGGCATAATTAAAAATTATATTCCTTTAACCTTAGAGCTATGTATTTCTGTTTGCAGAATGTATATAGACATTTACAGATCTATTGGGAAAACCCAGGGTATAAATTTAAAGGCAGTATCAGATAGATGGTCACTGGATTTGAATGCAACCAAGATTTGCTTTTTGCATCTTGCTGATTCCTTTCAGTTCTGCAAATGGGGAATGTGCAATAGAAGTTAGCATTTCACAGGCATGCTTTGATGCTTAGAAATTGATCATTATCTCCCTTCTCCACCAAAAAACTCACCCCAACATACTTAGAAGCCAATAAAAGGAAAGAAGATGACTCCAGGTATTCACTGCAAATACAAGTACATTAAGCACAGCAAATTGTTAGCTACCAGCACAAAAAACAATTTCTCCTTGTTTTGAGATGAATATACAAAATTACAGTGAAAAGGTTTCATGTAAGTCTAAAACGTTTGTTCAATAGGGTAACATCAAAACAAAAATGTATTTTTAGGGGGAGAAATGGGACTCCATCACTTCGTTACACAGCAGCACAATCTGCTTGTTCATCACACACAAATCTGCAGAGTGAAGAGTGATCAGAGTTACCACTGTGGTAACACAAGTATCAAACTTCCTTAACTTTCTCCTCTTAGTCCTCCTCTTTCACTGAATGGAGTTGAGTGATTTTACAGCCGAAGGAAATCAACAAAAAGAGGACACGCCAAAGGGGAACACGACCTGAGAATGAAGGTAAAGAAGGAAAGTAGAAGTAGTTATCCTGGATTAATGGAAAGGAAAATCAGAGGCAGCTCTCAGATGTGGTTTTTGGCAACTGCTTGTTTTAATTCAACCATTGATATTGAGCACCAGCCAGGGAATGTGCCCTCTGTGACTGAAGTGACAAATTTAAACATATAAATAGAGGATGGCCATTTTCTTAACATGTTTACTGGCTAATGGTATTCAGAAAATTAAGTATACAAAGAGAAGAAAACAAACTTTATAAATAGATGTTATAGGCCAGGTTCTGATTGCTTCAGTCCTGGGCAATCCCATTACACCTCCTGCATCTCTTTTCCTAAGTGGAAAGCATTAGCTTTAAACCACTGCAAGACACACATAATTACTTAATCCCACCCTGAAGGATCATATGTGACAGTGTTACAGCAGTCCCTGTGAAATACTGGAGAATCTCCTTAGGAACAAAAAAAATGCTGCATCATAATCCACATTTGTAGAAGATTTATTATAAATGTGAATTGAAGTCAAGCCTTTTAGTGGTCTTCATTTTCTGGTTTGTAAATCTAATGGCAGGATAGACTTTCCAAATGCAATAATATTGATCTGGGCAATGCAGCATCAGTAAATTAAAGTCAGCTTTTAAAAAATCTCTTCATGCCAACTATATTGGAGTCATATGCAATGAAAGGCTGTAGAGAAGATATTTGAAGTCACACAGAGTCAGAGCTACACAGAAGAAAGTATAGTGGAAATGGAAAGATTCAAAAACTTAGGGATGTTATTTGTTTCAGGAAAAATTATTTCTAAAAGTGAAAGCCCAAACATTCCTGTCTTATATTTTTCAGTAGTCACCTGAAAGTTTTAAGGTGGTGTTGCAGAACCAAGGTCAACATCACTAATTAGATGTGGATTATGAGGTTTCCCTGGAGAAAGAGCGAGAAAATGCTCAAGTTTGTAATTTATTTTGTTTGCAGTGTCTTGTGCTCAAACCTCTGCAGTTCTGCATCAGCTCTGTGTTCTCCCTTTTGGCATTCAAGGCAAGCAAACAAAGCAATCAACAGTTTAAGGGGAAGAGACCCATCCTGTATCACAGGGAAATCCTTCCACACTCCTGTGCTACAGCTGTCTCCTTTTCGAAGTCCACACATTTCCCCCTCCTAAACTGAAGGGAAGAAGAGCTTCTTGTATTCTCTCTCAGAAGGGTTGTTGTTATCTGGCTGACAGCAAGATGAAGTTAACTTCAAATGCTATTTTCTAGGTCTACAAACTGTGAAGGGAGGGGTGGAGAGGTGGTGAACAGAGACCAATCCATCTAATCTTAAGTGTAACTTTTTTGGAAACGGGATTCAAAAACTGGATTCATTGCAAATTTTCTTGTGACACAAGAAGAAATGGAAAATACAAAATATATAGATATATACATATATACACAGGTTCTCTTCATTCAGCTCTTGACAGACACAATGGCTGTTGCTTATGCTAATCCTTTAAAAACCTGGAACTGGGAACAAGCCAGATATGAAATCTGCTGTAAGCCTTAAAATATGTTCTATTAACTCAACATTAAAATTCAAAGATACATTGAAAATAGCCCAGAGGGTATTTAGATTTGACCCTGGAAATCAATGAGCAAATTTCAATATAAACCCTGAGTTTGCAAAACACCTGGATAATGGCAGAAGCCCTTGCACTTTATAGTGTTTAATAAACAGTTTGTGCCACAACCAGCAGTAGAATATAATTGAGTAAGTCATTTCCAGAACTCAGGGGTACTAATTTAAAATTGCTTCTGCCTCTTCCTCTCATAGTGCAATCTATTTACCTACTCCTCAATTTGCCCACCACAATCACTTATTCTGCTTATGTTAGAGTTAAGTAAACTTGTCTTGAAAGGTCTGAAGAACAACTATTTCTGTGCTACTTTGCTCTTTCCTAACCTGGATTCTTTCACGGGTACACGACTATTATTTCATTCTTTATTTGCAGAAGTAACTGTAAAGTGATGAAAACACAGGAATAAAGCAAACCACATTACTTTTCTTTTGGTTTTATATTCCTTGACTATGTAAAATCCAGAAAAATGCAAAACTCTCTCATCATATAGTGGAGTAGTTTGGCTATTTAAAATAAAATAAAGTAGGATACATGCACCAGGAAAATGCAGATATGACAGCACTATACCATACTACGGTCTGCTTAAATTCTTTTTTGAGAAAAAGAGTTAATCAGTGACAGGATTACAATGGTAAGAATTAATATGGTTTGCTAAAAGAAAGACAGAAGTAAAATAGAACGGTAGACCTTGGAATAATAAAATTAATCAAATCAGTATGGAGGGAGCAACAAAAAATTTGCCAAAACACTTGAACACTGAACAAATGTGAGGTTGCAGGGAATTAGACACAGGACTCTTTCCTGGGAAATGGCTCTGTGTTTGTACTGAGTGCACCAGGCGTGAAGGACTTGAAGACTTTGTGCTTGGTTGTTGATGACACTTGCTCAAAATGCACACGGGGACATCCTCTGATAATTGGCAATTTCTGTGTAAGTGGTGGCAGTTTGTATAGCTTTATCTCTTCTATTTTACACAACTTGTGGGGAATCATTCACAGGGTTTTAACCGTTTTGATGGACAGATTTTTTTATTTGTCAGCTGCAGTCGGTGTTCCACATATTCTGCAAGGCTAAAGCACCTTACAATTTTTAGCTGCTGCTCCCAGGTTGACTTAAATCAACCAAAACATCCCATGTTATCCCAAAACAGCCTGTAGACATCCAATAATCACTGACTTCTCACCAGCCTTTGCTCCAGGTACGAGTGTCTATCATTAAATCTGCTTATTTAAACCTGTATCATGACACTCCATTTCCAGCACGTTGCTCCATAGGGAAAGAGAAGACAAAATGCGCACAAAGTCAATTATGCTGCTTGAACTATAAGACACTTAGATGGATACAAGAGGTATCAGCATAATATGAAAACTTAGGCAAAAGAAAACCTAAGTTTAAAAGTCATGATTTACACCCACAACTATCACTTATGCAGCAGAAAGTTTCTATCATCCTATCATATATGAAGAGCTAGACTTCATGCAACCATCCAGTAACTATGTCATGACTTCATTTCCAACAGGGATGGAATTCTAGGATACCTAAGGAATTTATACTATTCATACACACACACGCATATTTCATACATCTACCTATACACACACCCACCTTTCCTCCAGACCTCTACACATTGGAACATCTTGTTAGGAACTGAAGGAAGCAAGCTCAATTAACTCCCTATTTAGGGAACAGATTCTATGGACTTGAAAACTTATCTGAAGAATCAGTCAAAAAGTGGACTCTGAGAAACATGGATACACAGAACTACAAGCAGAGACTTGGCTTTTTGTTTGAAAATTAAATATATGCATTCAAATACAAGCATGCCACGATGCAGTACAAGCAAGAAAGGTATCACACCCATGTATATCCTCAAGTATTTCCCCACTGAAATGCTATCTGAAGACTGAACTAATTTTCACAACAATGCAATCACTGCAGCTTCAAATTGTGTTCTGTAAATTCTATAAATCTTAAAAGCATATTTGGCATTAATTTAAGTCTAACCTTGAATCAGGCATAATCATGGTCTAAGAAAAAGGGCAACCCACTGCTATCTCTGCCTTAGTGGTCTTTGTTCACATTGTTCTTCCTCTGCAGGATTATGTTCAACACTGCCACAATAAAAGGATGCTCTGCCTCTGCTGCTCTGCCTCCCTTCTGCAGCCTTATACAAGACCTACTGAAATAAGGTAGTTTTTCCCAAAGCCTCTCGACACTATTGAAAATGCAGCTTCTTTCATGCACTTTGCCTGGATTTAGCACATTTACTGCAGTTACCTACTCCTTCTGTAGCACAGAGGTGACAGCATTCGAGGTAACAACACCCTGAGGAACAAGACAGGTATAAACAGACAAAATAAGATATATTCTTCTGTTTGACCTTTCCTTTTCACAGAGAGAAGTGGTAGATGCCTTTTAACCCTCTCTGCTCTTGCCTATATGTAAGTTCTCTGCTATCATTTCCCCCATGCCTTTTTTTTTGCCCTTGAAAGAATTTTCTTGGTCATGAATGAGCTAAGAGAGACCAAAAACATGAGCTGAAATAAGCATTCAAAAAGACCAAATGTTGATGCAAAAAAGGGTAGCCACAAAGTTCCAGATCTTGATCCAGAAATCAACTTGCTCATTTTTTTTCACATGTCAGACTTTGCTCCAAGTTCATCTTTAAGCCAAAACCTTTGCAAACAAAAAAGGTCTCATATGGGCAAGTTTGGAATTGATTAAAAGCAAATAGTTTGCAGTAGAGTCTCCTGTTGTGGAACTCTTTACCATAAGATATTGTTAGGTTTAACTGGATTAAAAAATGATTGAGTGTTCCTGTTACCCATTTATAAATATTAAAAGAAGATGGCAGGACTTTGAGAAGATTAAAATTACATGCTTTGGGGCTTAAGCTAATTTTAATGGGGATTTAGCAAAAGCCCCCTCTGTGAACAGGTCATTTACAGCATCTTTCCAAAGGTTTTCTTGTGCCTCCTTGTGAAAGCAGCTTATACTCAGCTGTCTCAGGGACTGTATCTCAGGGACAGGCATTTCATAGGAGACTTGCTAATTTTATTATCAAATGGCAAGTTTTTGGTACCAAAAAGTGTATTGGTTATGGCCCTATCAGCTATCAAGGGTTGCTGAACAGGAGACCCTAAGCAGAGGATGCCTCTACAGACAGAAAGTGAAGATCAGGGGTAATGTTCAGGCTGCTAAAAACTACCTGTAGCAACCAATGTGGGAGAAATACCTTGTGTGGTGAAAGCAGCACTTAGTAATAGGGATTGTAACATTTATTTTAAGCCTACAGTGAGGTGCTGTATTTTGTCAGTGAGCCAGGAGCCAAGGAAAGGATGAGGACTGAGTCACAAAAAATTATCAGGAAACTAAGGTAGCCTAGACAGTGTAAACAAACTGATTCCATTTGTTCAGGAATTCTGGTAATTGCAGCTTCTGGCTAATCCACAAATAGCTGAAACAGGATTGAACTGCATGGACAGGTGATAGAGGAGATGTGCAAAGCTGGCTGAGTGTGGCAGTCACTGCCCAGGGTCTGGCCGGGCATCGGTCAGGGGGTGTTGAGCCAGTGCCTTGTGCATCACAGAAGGGTTTGGGCTGGAAGGGACCCTAAAAACCATCTAGTCCCAACCCTCTTCCATGGGCAGGGACACCTTCCACTACACCAGAGCCTCATCCAGCCTGGCCTTGAACACTTGAATACTTCCAGGGATGGAGCAGCTCAAGAGGGAAGAATTTATTCCTAAGATCTAGCCTAAACCTACTTCTCCCCTTTAAAGCCATTACCCTTTTTCATATCACTAGTTTTGTGATCTTATTACTTGTTTTCTATGTTTTTATCATTATTTTCCCTTTCCTTTCTGTCCTATTAAACTGTCTTTATCACAACACACAGGTTTTACCTTTTTCCCATTCTCATCCCACTGTGGGGTGATGCCTTGAGATTTAGCTCTTATATTCTGTATTGCCTAATGTAATACTCTGAAATGTCTTGCAGCCTGCTGCTGCTCTCTCATGCTAAGATAGACATAACAAAGTCTCTCTAGGTTTGCTCTCCAAGGACACCTAGGCCGTCCTGGGCCCAGAACTGTGTAAACAAACATCTTGGAAAGGGGGGCTGAGCTTAGACAACTTACATCAGTAGCTAAAGTTTTAACTGGCGAATTTATGCTGATATGCAAATGGACCAAACCTATAAAAGTGTGAAGAACTCGTGACTTATCATCCATCTTGGGGTCCATCTTTGGAAGTAGCCTCTAGGCTCCCCAGGGTGTACCTTTGAAGGCCTTTCAAATAAATATCACCTTTATTCCCTTACTCCTGTGTAGTCTCTGTTTCCAGGTAGCCTCTTCAGGCATCAGGGGGAGTGAATGAGCAGCCATGCTGTGTTTCGCTGCCTGCTGGGTTAAACCACAACGGGGTCCTTGTATTCCAGCTACATTATCACGTAGACACTTTTCCAGGGAAATTTTGTGGTCATTTGAATGTTGTTTCAGTGCACAGTGGGGGGCATTCCATTTAAATATGAAGGATAAAGGCTGTGGTCATTAAACAGAATTTCACCAGCTGCACCCTATGTACATAAAGACTCCCAATAGAGTGAAAGCACATTCGAAGCTGTGCTTCAGTCACAACCAAGAAATGGCTTTTAAAAGCTGCTTCAGGAGATGGTGACAGTCTAGATGCAAAACCAGACGACTCAGCACAGGCCACAAAAGCATCCCTGGCTTATGGTGTGCTGTTCAGTGACCCCTGACATCTGATATAGCCATCGGGCTTCCTTCCTCTTTTTGATGCAGAGAAGCTGTGGGACAGTGTCAGACCACAGTGAACAATGCAGCAGTGCCAGCACTAACATCACTTAGCTTATCCCCGGTAGCTAAACTGTCTCTAATAATTTTCCCATGATACTAAACTTGCTACTGATGTTGGAAAGAGATTGGATTTAGATACAGATCTCGTTGTGCAATTGCAGGATAATAAGAATGCATAAAGTGTGCAGCAGCCACTAAAGCGTCCTTTTAATCAACTAGTCAGGCACAAAATTCACATCACATTTATGTTTCTGGGCTTTTCCTGTGAAATACAGTGCCTCTGTGTAACGTAAGTCGAGAATCAGACTCTGTATTTCTGTTTTCTGTGCACCAAAATGTGGTTTATTATAAGGCACTTCAACTAAGACCCCTTACATAACCTTGGTGCTGAGGGTGAACACCAGGTATTGATTCCTAATGACCACACTCATTTGGGAAGCAATAATACAAATCTAGAAACAAAAGAGCTTTTACTCTCCCTGTAGCAGCATTTAATTAACTACCTTCCAAAGCCCAGCTCCACTCCCTCTAGATTTTTTTTTTTATTCACAAGCAAACAATGACTGGTTTTGACAGGTTGGTTTACTCTGTGTAGTCATTACTGAGTGCCTCAACTTCCTGATCTTTAGCTCTGGCTGTTATCTTAGCAAGTACCTACAAAAATATGATTAAACAAAATCATTTTTGCAAAGAAATTTTAATATCTTTACTATTTAAATTATTATTCATTAGTTAGCAACATACTGTTACTGCTCCTTTTTTTTTCCCCCAGATGTCATTAAAAACCTTTCCATCCCTTGTTGACTGGAGATCAACAGACATCGCCACAGTATTTGTCAATAATAGTGACCAATTAGTCCAAAATATCAAGTGATTCATCAAAATGATCAGTATTATAATAGGATTTTAAGGCAAATAAGATACATGTTTTATAATAGAAGTAAAGAAAAGTTCAAGTAGCTGCAAAAATGATTCTTCTGTTGTACTAACATTTACTGGAAGTTTGACAACCAAGAGAGAGATTTTATATCATTAAAAAGATTAATAAAGATTAAAACCTTGCAGTCAAGATGAGATTAAATTAAGTACTTCAATTTATCTCAGATTTCCTTAAGGTCACATTTTCTAATGGAAAGTACTTGTCTACGCTGACACAGAAGTTGTGTTATTTCTTCATCAATTTGAATTTGCAGCTTTCTGCTTAGCATTTTTTGGCTGAAAAGTTCAGCCCAGCTGTAACAATTGGTTAATTTAGCAATGAGAAATGCCTGACTCATATCTTGACTAATTGCTCAGTTTCCTTGTGCACTGTGTCAAATAGACAATCTCTCTGATACCTCCACAGTACAGTTGGTTCCTCTCTGAATATACCATGGAGTACAGGAGGAAGGAAGAGATGTTTCTGAGTATTGTCACAAGGAAAAATTTTGGCTTTTAATGTCAATGCAGATTCCCCACGTGTCACTGAAAGACTTGGCTGAAAGTTCAAACGTGAGAAAAATGCCACTCACACTTTCTACTGAGTGACTGGAACATGTTTGCCCAGACAGTTTGTGGAGTCTTTATCCTTTGAGATACTCAAAGTTCAGCTTCTCGTGGCCCTGAGCAAGACCTTGCCTTGAGCAGGAGGGTGGAACTACACAGCCTCAAGAGGCTTTTACCAACCTCAGCAGTTCTGTGCTTCTCTTTGGTCCTTACATTTCCCCCAGAAGGAAATGTTACAGGTTTGAAACCTCATCTGTTCCTCCCCCAGAGCATTTAACAGTTCTTAGACAGCCTTGAGATTACACTGAACAGACGCCAGACAGCACACTGTCACCCTCACAAATGAAAACTTTAACTCCTATACCACAGAATAATTTCACTGCTTTCTGGTACTTCTATGACATCATGATCCTTGCATTCTTGGCTGCACTGTGATCCACTTTTAATGAAAACTGTGGAAGCTATTCCCAACCAATGCGTCCTCTAACACATTACTCTGCCCTCTCCCTGCATCTGTTTAACAAGCATTCAAGAGATGAGCAACACAATTAATATTTTCTACTCTGAAAGTGGAGTATCAGTCAGCTACAACAATTAGGGTACTTAAATTTCTAGCTCTGGGAAGCACCTGAGTTTCTTTGGTGTTTTTTTGGTTTGTTTCTTTGCAGTTTTTTTTGGCTTGTTTCTTTGTGTTTTGTTAAAGATGTGTACATTGTACAATTTGATACTTGTTTGTGTTTTTAGTAATTAACACACTGTCTTCTGTCTCTCACTGAAGAAAGTATATTGCTCTATCTCCACTTCTACTCATTTGCTCATTTGTGGTGTTATGAAGTTCGTTTTAGACACACAGGAATTTCCCACTCAACTGAATAAGGATTCATACACATTGTAAATCTCCCTTTAAAGACAAGTAAATAGATGACAGGTATAGCCATATTTTAACACAAGGGCATCTTTAATACTTAAAATAATTATTGTCTGAGCTGCTTAAATTCTTAATAATGGTATTTACAAATGCAAATCCATTCCATAAAGCTTGAGCTGCAATTTAAAAAAGTCTACAAATTGTACATGGTCACAGATGGGGCTTCTTTTCTTTAATAAAAGGAAAGTCAAAAGTCACTTCAAGTTGGTTTAGGGAGTTGTTTCAATTTGTTTTTCAGGGGGAATTCAAGGCTGTAGAGTCATGCAGGCTGGATTTTCATGCATGGATTTTCTTTCTATTCTGATCTCCCTGCACTGAAAAAAAAAAAGAAATCTCACAACAAAACAAACAAACAAACAAACAACAACAAAAAATCCCACCAAAAGACAACTTGCTTCAGCAGACAATATCTATGAGCTAGGGTCACACATCAGCAGCTGTAAATATTCTAGTAACAGATTCTGGTAACAGATTTATCATTTCACTGTGCTCATGTCTTTTACATTGTCTTGAATTCAGGCTCTCGGGGTAGTCCTGCCTCGTTCTGTTTCACTCACACATCTTCTGTCACATTGCAGCTGAAATGCAGCTGCCAGGTGTTCTCACAGTTTACATATATTCTGTCAGCTCTCTAAAATGGATCCTTGCACCTGATCCAACATCAAGAAATTTTCATGTAAAGCTGGCTGAGGGGAAAAAAAAGAGATGTGAGTGAATTACTTTTTGTCACAAAGAAACCTCTGCTAATAAACATGGGCTTTCCAAATCAGTGCTAATTGCAGCAAAAGTTTGTTTTAAACTACAACCAGGTGACACCTAAACACATTAGAGTGAACCATTTCAAACTCCCAGAAGTGAAACATGTCAATTTTTGTTTTGAATTTCTTTTTGAGTGTTAGGATTATAGTATAAACAGGGGTACTTTAGAGTCACCTTTACCTACTGCTACTGTAATGTTTTAATCAATCCCAAATAATTTCCATTTTCCCCTCTGAAAAAAAATCTCTCATAGAGACTTCATACTAGCAGATTAATTCTAGTGGGAAGGCAGAGAAGCTTTCAAACACCAAAGTCTATCTGTAAAACTTCCTGCATTCACAGAATGTGAGAAAACTAAACCCTTTTCTGATACCTCCATCAGCAAAAGCCTATTCCTTGAGTGCCTTTATCATTTCATGACTAAAACATGATTTAGGAATTGTTGGTGCTAAATATCCACTAAGAAAATTATATTCTTTAGAACCTCTCACTACCACCATGTGCATGCCTATACATTCAAGAATCCCTCATATATAGCCCCTATTTTTTAAATTCATTTTTTTAAACAGTTCTCAGAGACAGCTTTCATTCACTTTCTCCTCTCACACAAAAGTCAGTAATTGTACTATTTCTGCTCTATTCTCACTCCAGTCACTTCTGCTCTGAGTGTTCATGTCTCATCTCCTCTCTTTAGATTTCACACTTCTGAGTGCATGGTCCATACCTCACTTTATATCAAATTTTAAGAGATTAAGATGCTGGTCTTCTTTAGGTAGCAATAACTTGGTCCATGCTTTTCTGAAACACAATTCTATATGCAAGATGTTTCAGCCAGACAACATAAAACCCAAACAAGGGGAATTAACTCTGACTATGAGCTTAAGGCACTTATGAAAACTGCAAAGACCAAAAGGAACATTCTGTTAATAGCACCATCCAGACAGAAAGACACAGTACCTGTAAAAAGACAGCAGTTTAAATCTGCAGTTTAAATATCCAAATAGAGTCTGACACAGCAGCAAAATATCAGCCAAATAAGCAACGAGCAACTAATTTGTTAGGCATGCTTAGCCCACCAAAAGGATGATTGATGATGAGAAGTAATGCCAACTGCTTACACTGAATACCAGGAAGAGTAAACCCTTGCAGCTTGACATTCTTAGGTTTTTATTTTATATTTATGGTTTTTAAAGTGACACTTCAGACATAGACCTGAATGCAATATTAAGCTTTTTCTGCTCACCATGCAATGCATCAGATAAATTCTTTGGACATTTTGCTGCTACATTGGTTTCATCTTTGCCCTTCTTTTACTTAAGGGCTGTGGCTGAACCTCAAGCACTCAAGTTCCACATAGGCTGGACAAACACTGCTGCACTACTGTGGTTTGTCTTTGCACCATCCATGTTTAGTTTAACTGTCCATCACTGGAGATAGAAAGCATTTTACAAGAAGAAGGATTATTAAGAACTATTTAACAACAAAGTTCACTTTCAAAATGAAAATGTACACTCAAACTCTGATACTTCAGATAACTTCAGTTCATTCTAAGGAATTCATGCTTTCCTTCCTATTCTCATAATTTCAGTATATGGAAGTAAACCAGGNCACCATCCAGACAGAAAGACACAGTACCTGGAAAAAGACTGCAGTTTAAACCTGCAGTTTGAATATCCAAATAGAGTCTGACACAGCAGCAAAATATCAGCCAAATAAGCAACGAGCAACTAATTTGTTAGGCATGCTTAGCCCACCAAAAGGATGATTGATGATGAGAAGTAATGCCAACTGCTTACACTGAATACCAGGAAGAGTAAACCCTTGCAGCTTGACATTCTTAGGTTTTTATTTTATATTTATGGTTTTTAAAGTGACACTTCAGACACAGACCTGAATGCAATATTAAGCTTTTTCTGCTCCCTGTGCAGTGCATCAGATAAATTCTTTGGACATTTTTCTGCTGCATTGGTTTCATCTTTGCCCTTCTTTTACTTGTTTAAGGGCTGTGGCTGAACCTCAAGCACTCAAGTTCCACATAGGCTGGACAAACACTGTTGCACTACTGTGGTTTGTCTTTGCACCATCCATGTTTAGTTTAACTGTCCATCACTGGAGATAGAAAGCATTTTACAAGAAGAAGGATTATTAAGAACTATTTAACAACAAAGTTCACTTTCAAAATGAAAATGTACACTCAAACTCTGATACTTCAGATAACTTCAGTTCATTCTGGGGAATTCATGCTTTCCTTCCTATTCTCATAATTTCAGTATATGGAAGTAAACCAGGTTAGCACAAGCCCTTTTAGGCCTCTGTTATTCACATTCTGTCCAAAAGATCTTTAAGAAATTTGAATTTGTAACATCTCAAGGACTGCAGTGACATATGTGCTCTGAATCCTCCACGAGCTATTATGTCAGGTCAAAATATCCCTTCTCCCATTGTGCAATTCCGCTGACATTTGTCACCTTCATCTGTCCTTTAGCTCATCTTTGTCTAGTTTGGTTATAAATGCCTTATTTGTAACACTGAGCTCAGTGCTATTCCATCTCATTTCCAGCCAGTTCCTGGATCTGGATGTCATTCCTCTCCAGGTAGAGCAAACACCAATGTAGCCACTTCCAAACCCTTTTGGCAGCTCTACTTTATCTATCTGGAGAAAAATTGTGTGTCCTGGAGGTACTGGGATTTTTTTCAGCAGATTACATCTTTTCAGTGGAGGAACACAGATGACCATGTGTATGTGATGCTGCTCCGTGCTGCTACTTCCTTACTCAACCTTGGCCAGAGTCCTGATCTGATTTTCAGAACTTTTAAAGGGAATGATTCTGACTATTTGGAGGCTGGGCTTTTCTGAAATTATGGTATTGTTGCCTGATGTAGGGCAGGTCATGCTGGTGGGAGTGGGAACTTCTGTTGTAAGTAGATCAAACAAAAATATCTAAGCCAAAAGGAATAAAAGCAATCTCTGAGCTCACACCATTAGGAGCCAAATGAAAAGCCTGACCACGATTTCCTGCAAGTTCAGCAGTTCCCTCAAACCCTTTCATTCAGAAAGGGCAGAGCAATCCCCCCAGCCTGGGAGATTGGATACAGCAGGAAGTGAGGGAGAGAGGCATTGTTGACCTTGTGGAGTAGGCTCAGGCACTCCAGGGATGAGGGCATGAAGGTGGATGGATGGTTTGGGAGCCTGTCAGTCCTGATCCATCAGCCACAGCAGAGCCAATGTTAAGAAAACGAACAATTACAGCACAGATTTGTAAAGTGAAGCCATGACTTTTCCATCCCTCATTCCCAGCTCAGCACTGGTCTCAGAATCATTGAACTGTTTAGGTTTGAAAACACCTTTAAGAACAAGTCCAACCATCCTCCCAGCACTGCCAAGGCCACAGCTAAACCCTGTCCCCAGGTGCCACATCCACACAGGAATCTGCAGTTTAGGACTCCGTGCAAAGTAAACTGGTAGATTTAATGAAATTACTATGGACCAAAAATTACATGAGAAAATAAGAAATAGCTAGTTAGTAATTAAGGTAACATCATCAAACATTTAAAAGAGCTCAATGTACTTGAAGGCTTCCAAGAGTGTCTATGCATCTTTTGGAACAGCAAAATAACTCTAAAACTACCATTGTTGCCAAGTTTTGAGCTATTTTTCACTGAAACCTGCCTACCAGCAGACATTTTGGTGATGAATGTGCCATATTTTCTTGTGAAAAATGAAAATTATTACTGAGACAAACATATATATTTTAGTAGAAATAATATTTTAGAAAAACACAGCAATAATAGTGTTAAAATTTCATTAGAAGTTGCAGGGTACATTAATGCTTTCTAAAAACAAGCATCCAAGATATAAAGCTCATGTTAACACAAATTAAGATTTTATACCCCTGCCTGCAAACAACAGATAGAAGAAAAATGAATTATTCTGAAAAAACCCCCAAACTTTTATGAGACATACATTCCATCCAAAAAAACAAGAGGACTAGCTGGGATCCAAGACTTCATCTGCAATTTCAGCCCAGTTCTGTTAGAAGTATCAGTTGCACACATACAATGGTAAAAAGCCATTTTCTGCTCTGATAACCAATCTAAAAGGTGGAAGATAGAGTTTTTCCCCAAGGCAAAAAAAAATGGTAGCAGTAGTGCAATGGTCTAATGAAGTCAGACAACAAGACAGCCCCTGTCACAGCCAGGAACAGATACAGGGTCTGAGGATTTTCAGTGCCACAATTTAGCATTAATTAACAACACCACGAGTTAAGAATATTCCCTCCTCATACTTTTATTTCAATGTGAAGAACGTGCATAAGCGTTCTTTGCTTTGTCACTTCAAGAAAGAAGAACAAAATATTGTCACAAAAAAGTACATTTTGTCTTGATGATCAGCTCCAGTAACTGCTTGGCTCAAGTTGCTCTCCCATTTCCTGTCCCCAGTCTGCCCTCTGCGAACAGGATGGAGTCTCTCATGGGAAAATACAGAAGTAAATATATTTAAAAAATGATCAGAAAGAATGTAAAAGCTGTAACAATCAGAAAAAAGTATTGCTGATATGTTTCTTACTAGAAAGGCAAAAATATTGCTAGACTTCATGTCCTTAGCAGTGTTTGAGCAGTGTTAGTTTGAAAAAAATATCTGAAATCTGTACAGAAATATGGTCTTCTGCAGGAGAGGGGAGGGGAAAGGGAAAGGGAAAGGGAAAGGGAAAGGGAAAGGGAAAGGGAAAGGAAATCAACAAGTAGATGAAATGCAATGACCAGTGTTTGTTTAAGTAACCAGTTGTGATACATTTGAGCCGCTCTTTTCCACCAGGCAGAACTGCAGCTTACCTCTGCTAAACCTGGCCCAGCACACACTGATGTGCAACATCAACAGGAAATCAGCTGAACTTTCAGAGTTAAAGAGTACACCTCAGTAATTCCATACCCACTCAGGAACACAATAACTCTCCATTAACTTCAACAGATACTGGATTAAAGCCCCAAGTCCTACGGCATCTAGGTTTCCTCACTGAAATCTTCAGCTGTAGTTTTTTCCCCTTAAGAGATTTTTATCAGCCAAAAGCTTAGAGGACAAATTACATGCCCCTCCACAGACACATTTTGAGCACGTGCAATTCAACAATATCTGCATTACCTTGTATAAAAGCCTAAAGGAGAAACTTTAGCTCATGGAGCATGTAGTTGAATCTGAACCTCAAACATCCAACTCCTAACTCCTGTTCTTCCACTTGATGTCAATGCTTTTCCCAGCTAGCACTCTATTAGGCTCCATGCCTGAGCAAACACTGCATTTATATCATTGCTGGGGCTTTCAGTCACTCCAGTAACTGTGCTGACAACACAGCATGTCTGAGAGCTGAGAATGCCTCAATCCACATCACACCGGCTTTGGAAACGGGATTTGAATATCCAAATAGATGGTGGATTTTGACAGCTTACGAAATGCAGTAGTTTTGAAGAAATGAGGCTGTGGCTGAGTTTGAGACTGTGCAGGTGACAGCACCACAGCAAGGCAGTGGGAGCTACTGCAGCTCAGAGCAAAAAAACTGCTTTCCCTTCCCTTCAGCAATACCCATCCTGCATCCTTGTAGGCATGCACACACTCACAAAAAATCCCAATTAATTCTGCAGAATGAGCAGAAAGGCAGCATCTACTACACCATTTAGGCAGAACGTTAGCTTAAATTTCCAAAAATAGCCTGCACAATGTCCTGACTGTATTCAGGATTTAAAAAAACAATATTTCTCTGTAAATCCACATTAGTTTTGTATGGATGCAGAACAAAGGGGTGAGAGATGAAAAATTGCTCACCAGAGGAGAGATTTATTGCAGGATTTAACCTTTTGCAATAGAATGTTTGTTGAATAAATGTGCCTGCTACACGTCACTTTGGGTGATGGGGAAGACATTTCTACAGAGTGTATGCAAAGATTTCAGGCTGTTTTAAAACATCACTTTCCATGTATCCAAAAAAAAAAAAAAAAGAAAAGAAAATGGAGGCAGTGGTTGTAGGAATCCAAGATCCACTTACAAATGTGGTCCCTTATGGATAATAAGTAGTGGAATTTCTGTGTTAAGTATATTAATGGAGAAGATTCGTAATCATACTATATACTTCATAAGTCTGCTTAAATTAAAAATACCTAACTTCCAATATGTAAAACGTCTTATTTCAAAGAAAATTATATGTAACTTTTTTTTTTTGATAGGTTTCCCCAAATAAAAGGCTTTTTGTCCAAATTGGCATTGTAATAAACATTTGTCCCAACAAAGGCAATGCCCTTGGTCCATCCTTAATTTTAACTACCATAGCAGAAGATTTGACAAATGTGAATTATCTTCCTGAGGCTTTGGAAGTCAACTCAAGAAATCTCCCCTTTTGTTGCATTATTTAGCAAAATTCAGATTACTGATAACTCAGCAAACAAACACTTTTGAAAGCATAAAGGTAAATATTAGGTAATTATGAAGCTTAAAGAAGACACATAACAGGTTTGGTTCAGTTTTCTACCACTGACTGAATGCCTTCCCAGGACATGAATCTTCTAAATTTGTGAAGAACTCTGCATTTCAGAAGAAAAATTATTTCCACGTGTCCTCTTCCTGTCCCAAGCCAAGGATGAAAATGTTGCAGAACTAGTTTTATATTGGTAGGTAACTGCTTGCAATCTGGATCCATTCTGGAATTCAGAACTGAAAATAATGAATTTTCTACCAAACCAATGGAGTTTTGAGGCCAAACATTACTGCCATGTAGTATTTCTGTGAGGCTCAGCAGCAACAAACACCTTAGTTTTTTAATGTAAATTGTTAAGCTTTCCTTATTTTATTTGAGCCAGGTGTAAAAGTTGTTGGACTAGGGTTGTTTCTTTTTTATCTCCTGACAGTTCTTTACCTTTCAGAAAATTAAGAATTATTTCCAGTTATGTATGTGTGTGTGTGTGTGTATGTATATATATAATGGAAAGAGGAAAAGCAAAAAAAAAATTAAAATTCTCCTCATGCATTTCAGGAAATGCAGATTTCACCGAATATGACACAAAGTTTAACTTCTATTTTTTACATTCATAATTACGAGGCAAAAAAGAAACAGAACCAAATTTTTCCCTTGCTACCCTTTGGCTCTGTACACCAAGAAACAGATTTTGTTACCTTTTTGGTAGAAAATGGCATTTTTAAGATGCTAAAATGTAACGTTGCACAAAAATTTGCAAATGCACACACTGCTACATGGCCCAGCCCAGAAACAGCCCCTAAATACAGAACCTCAGGGGCCAAATTCTTTCAGGTACTACACAGGACAGGAAAAGGATTTAGCACAACATAAAGAGACATTGCTGCAAACTTCTTTGAGCCTTTTCTGTCCAGTACAAATGATAAATTACTTCTGCACTGATCAGAATGACAATCTGGAGCTTTATTATATCCCACACGGTTTAGTTTCCCACCTGGAAGATAATTCACTCAATAAGGTATAAAAGAACTTGCAAAATAAAAAAAATATTAAGTAATGCAGGCTAATCAATAAGAAAGTTTGAAGCATAAGGCTTCAGGATGTTAAATTTAACAATCTAGCAATGATTTTTCCCAGTTTTAAAAAGCCAGCACTAATTCAGTTTTAATCTCAAATTACCATGTCAGACTGGAAAATCAAATCATACTAAAGCAGCACCACATCATAAATGCCCAAGTCAGACCTCATAGCCAAAATTACAGCACTTTTTCTTTTTCCATTTTGTATGATAGCAAAGACCCTAAACCAGACAAGAACACATAGATTAGCCCTTGTGACATCCAACAATTAGCAGGGTTCCACTAAAAAATCTGAAATGACAATCTAAGGCACTGTTGAAGAAGCACAGGGGTAGCAGCTCTCCATTTTTACAACACAGGCTGCTTCTGAATTGGTCAGTGGGTGTAATTGTGCCAACTAATTAAAAATAATTTAAAAAACCAACCAACCAACCAAACAAACAAACAAAAAAAACCAAACAAACAAAAAACCAAACCAAAACAAGATCAAAACAACACAAACCAAACCAAACCAACCAAACAAAAAATATTGGAAGCCAACCAACACCCAACAAACCTAACCAATCCAATCCAATCCAATCCAATCCAAAATGGTTCCCTAACAAGGCCAAGCCCATCACTTAACCATGTTCACAAGTGCCACATCTACACATGTTTTAAATGCCTCAAGGGACTCAGCCACTTCCCTGGGCAGAGCATTCAAATGCTGATAACTCTCTCCAAGTTGAGCCTGTGTTGGTAATGACTATAAGTAAAGTGATATACTTCTGTTTATCTCAACTCACGAGCTTTCTCATCCTATTTTGTCCCCTGTCCTGATGAGTAGCTTCTAAGTGAGAAGCTGGGTGGGAATTTGGTCATTAATCATGGTTAGCTCATCACAAGAGTATGTGTGTTTTCTTCAACAAGGAGTTCACAACAAAAGAGCAAGAAAAAAAAAAAAAAAGGAAATTAAATGAGGATTTTAAGAACACAAAGCACAGTTCTAGGCTGATGATTTGTTGCCCATTAAACAGAAAGAGAAAATGTTCCTTGTCTGAGTGAAGCAGCCAGCACATCTATTTTATGCAATACTAAATATAACATTACAGCTAATCTGTTCAATTTATAGCACCAAGATAGCTTTTCTTGCTTCTGTTGTCTGGACTAGTAAAACATACCACCATAATAAAATAATATCTGTAGGGGTGTTGTGGTCTAACCTCAGCTGGCAAGTGAGCCCCACTCAGCCACTCAATCACTCTCCCATGGTGGGATGGGGGAGAGAATCAGAAAAGTGAGAAAATTAATGGGTTGAGACAAAGACAGTTTAATAGATAAAGCAAAAGTCCTGCACACAAGCAAAGCAAAGCAAGGAATTCATTCCCTAGTTCCCATGGGCAGGCAGGTGTTTTACCTCACTTTTAATGTCCCCTTTCCTTCTTATTCTCCTGGCTTTATATGCGGAGCATGAAGCCACAGGATGTGGGATATTGCTTGGGTCAGTTGGGGTCACCTGTCCTGGCTGTGTCCCCTCCCAATGTCTTGAGCACCCCCAGTCCCCTCACTGATGGGGTGGGGAGCAAAAAAGGCTTTGGCTCTGTGTGAGCACTGCCCAGCAATAGGGAAAACATTCCTATATTATTTACACTGTTTTCAGCACAAGTCCAAAGAGTCCCGTGGTAGCTAATGTGAAAAGAATTAACTGATCCAAAATCAGTACAGGGGGTTAATATTCATAACAGTGTAACCATTGCATCACAACTTGAGAGCAGAAAACATAGTGAAATTACATGATATTTAGGTGCCCCCTCCTCAGGAATTAAATCTGATCTTATTAATAAATAAGAGGGACAAATTCAAACAGAGGAAAAAAATGTTTACTTAGGCTTCTCTTCAGACAACAGATGTATAATGTGAGAGAAAATATGGGACTAATGATGGACTTGGAAAATCTGAGTGTAAGTCTGTTGGGAGCCCATTTGTAACTTTTAGAAGTCCTGTAGGCCTGATTAATTCCTGTATTGAGACTCATGAGAGAGGGGACCTGTTCAGTCAGGGCACATCTGCTCTCAGCCTATGTGGACGAGCACCTCAGCTCTCCCCAGGTGACATGTCACTGCTGTGGGCACAAGGGACAAGGCTGATGCTGTGGGGCTGCCGTGGTGCCCCGTGGGTGAGGAAGCCATGAGCTGCCTTGTGCTGGTCAGAACAGGGTGATAGGAAAACTGATAAGCAGTGCATGGCAGAACACCAGGAACTGGCAAGGAGCTGCTCAGAGAGAGGGTCACACACATCCTCAGCCTCGTGTCCTTCGCCTCACTAGAGGAATTTGGGTGGATTGAATGCAGCTTACAGCAAAACTAAGGAAATCTGAAATTCAGGAGTTGCAAGGATAGGTGTCTATCTTAGCTTTAGTGTGGGTCCCTCTTCTTCAGATGCACATCTTGATTCGCAATAAATTAAGTAAAATTCCATGACTTGAGACCATTCTGCCTGCAGCAGTGAACCCTCAAGGAATCTTGGATTAGGTCATTAACTGACAGTGCTGCTCAGTAAAAGAAATGGGGGAAACTGAGGCAGACTTGAAGTCCTCCAGGATCAGACGCACCAAATCCTCAGTGTTCACAGCCTGCATAAGGAAGGGCAGTGAGAATGTGCTTCCACTGATCCAGTCTGTCCTTCCCAGAGCAGAACAGAGCAATTTAATGTCTTTCTTCAGTTCCCAGGAAAAATTACTGGATCTGGATGGTTTTGTCCTGTAATGAACAGGTAAGTATGCCCAAAATGAAATTTTTGTTTCTGGGTTTTGGTTTTGTTTTTCCCCAGAACCCAGAACTGCAAGTTGTCTCAGTATGTTATTTAGGGTGCAGGAAGAAAAGAGTATGGAATCCACACCACAGAGCAATGACTTGGGAGACAAGAGCCAAATCTCATCTTCTGGGAGGATTCCTGATTATTTATTGATAAAAAGACAAATATTGGTTTACTGGCCTTTCCCATAAACCTTGTAGACAAAGAAAAACCTGTCTCTATCCACTCATAAAGCTGAGCATGCTGTGTTTAGTAGTCTGTGGTCATCTAAAAGCCTTTACTGAGAGGACTCTCGTCCCCTCCTGCTTTGCAGAATCCCTAGCAAGGAGCCACAAGCAGGCTGCTGGTGTCCTGAGACCAAATACTGCCTGAAAGACAGGTAGTGCTGAAGAAATATTTTTCTTGTCTTCCAAATTACTGATGCCCCGTCAGCACTTATCCTTAGCCAAGAAAGAATCCCACTCAATTTTTTGTCCAGTTTTGGTGTTGCCTAGGAGTGAGAGCTGTCTGCCCAAGGACTGAGGCAGCTGGCCTGGTGGAAGCAATAAGGGACACTGATCATGAGCACACTCCTCAGCTATTTGTCCCTGGACCCCATGCTTTCCTAACAATTGTGTCTGAGACACAAGCTCTGGGCTCTGTCAGACCTTGATCTCTGCTGGAGCTGGCTTTGGAGAACATCCAAAGCCGGTTTGGAAAGTCTTTTTCAGACATATGTCTGTGCTGAATACATAAATCCTGCCAAAAAACTGCATCTCCTTGAACTCCTCTGAGTTCAGGCAGGAGGGATGGAACCCTGATTGTTCTGACACTGAAAGACAGTTCTCATTTTATAAAAAGTTTGGAATATCTTGGTTTTGAGGTTTAAGGGAATTCACTCAGTCCCTCTCCCTTATATCTGCTCTAATGAATCTACAGGGAGATTTGTGAGAGGGTAGATTAGAACTGGCCAATCTTGGGTTATTTTCTTCCCAACCCAGTTGTGTGAGGAAGGCAAAGAAAGAGCAGAGCAAACCTTAGTTTCCCTCAAACCTATTGGTCTTTCATGTAACAGTTTTATATGTTAGGATTTCCTGAAAGCTCTACACACGTTTTCATGTGTTATTTCTGAGACTGCCTAAGAGGAAATGAAACTTCAAGCACACCAATCTGTGCTTTGTTCCTTGTACTTAGCAGTGTCAGAAGTGGAGTACCAAGCTGAGGCCAGGGCCACAAAGGTGAGAGAAGCACTCTCACTGGAAGTCAAACCATTTTAGAGGCCCTATAGCTCAGCTGTTTGTTGGATCTAAATTCCTATTCTCACAAAATAAGTTCTGTCAGGAAGTCTGGTCTGTCCTACCTGGATGTGCCCTTGTCATGAGAAAAAGCACCCCAGATTCCTCCCGGCACAGATGAAAATCATACACACCTGTGGCTGGGGCAGCAACAACTTTTCCTCCTTCTCCAGACAGTCACAATCACCCCATGCACATGCAAGAAGCTGATCCATATTTCAGTGACTGTCGCAGAAGTTTTTGGGAAACTGATGCAACTCTCCAAGTCCAGCAACAGAAGGCAAGTCCGATACATTTTTTGTCACAAAACCTTTCTTTAACCATTGCCATTATTCTCTGTTTATTTAATTGCTATTTTTGGCATTGATTATTGAATTACAGTAAGGTCACTAATTACAATGTTCTGATCCAAAACCCCTTCCTGTGAAGAGACACCTGAATCTTTCCTCTCCTCCTCATCTGACAACACAACATTTCTTCTTTGAACTTCTGCTCACTTGGAATAGATTCTTTAGAATCTCTGTTCTTTCAACCCTGTTTTGGTTGGTTGCTTGTTTTTTGGGTTTTTTTTCTTCTTCTTTGAAATTGTTTCATTTTATAGGATAGAATAAATCAAGTTAAAGTAAAATGGAGCACAGGATAGAAATCATAAGAACAAAGCATCCAAATAATCTTTCATTCTCTTTTTTTTTTTTTTTTTTCACTCAGCTGAGATCAGAGGATGGCAGAAGACCCTGAAATACAAAGGATGTGACTCTGTGTGCAAATTTCTATCACAGAATTTGGAGAGACATTTAGAAAACATTTGTAAAAATCCTCCAAATGAGGATTAGATCCAGAAGCATGATAATATTTCAATATTAATGTTTCTAGGTAGATATAGGTGGCAAGACGTTAAGAAATCTGCAGATTTGTTCTTTTGACTGTTTCCAAGAAAATAATAAAGCCAAATTTTCAATTTCAAGAATTTGTGTCTGTACAAAAAGTATTCAATTCTGTACTTACAGGAAATAATGCAAAATCTCAGTCTTTCCGTCCTTTATCTGTGAGATTACAGCACAGAGATACTGTTTTGTTGTAAAGGTGATGTAAAACATGAAAAAAACAGGCGACTATTTAGGCTCTAGTTTTAAAAAAAATATTCGTAGAATATAGAATATATATAATAATCACAAGTTTTAGTGATTCATTGTGGGCATTTATGTTGTTCTTGTCTATCTTATTCAAGGCACCAAACCATATTGAATTTTTGGTAGAGGAATGTTTTCCTTCTGTGGTCTGGTGCAGAACCTAATCTAGACTCTTTTGATAATTAGCTCTTGATATCCTGTGCCTTCTGTTTCCAATTTTTATTGAGCCCTTCATGGATTTAGGCAAGAAGTTACTTGAGGCAGAAACATCCAGCTCTGGAATAAAATAATATGTAATTGCTGGAAACTTTCTATGTAATAGAAATACAACTGGAAATAAGCCATGCTAACAAAAATAAATTGACCACACTGACCTAATTTGTTCCTTCTTTGTGGTCACCCCAGTGTCTTCCCAGAATATGAAATTCCAGTTTTAGTAGTCTGTAAAATTCCATTTTTGTGTTTTTCTTCTCATCACATATTATGTGGCAGTTTTGTTCATTTTTTTTCCCTTTGGAGAGAGGCAAAATTGCAGAGGCTGTGGCCTTTGCAGTTGGATTCCTCTGAGTAGTATGGCAGAGAGTCAGAATTCTGTTAAACATGGACAATTTTTGAAATAACAAAAGAAGTAAACTTTGTGACAAATACAGATCCAATAAATAGAACTGAAGTTCCATTAAAATTTCATTAGACTATTCAGCCATACTCTTCACACTCCATTCCTTGTCTTTGTGGGCTAAATCAGATGTTAATGCACATATATTTTTGACAGATTTTGATAACTTTGCTGCTTTTTAGAGATTAAATCTGACAAGCCAGCAGACCCATTCTATGGCTGGGAATAGAGAGGTGGCAATAACAGGAATTATTTTAGGCAGGGGAAGCTGCACTAACATTGAAGAGCCGTTTTCAAATAAAGCAGAAATTAGTGAAGTGCATTAAGAAATCCTTTAAAGTCTCAAAGCATTGCCTCTTTTCCATTTCAATAAAATCATAGTAAATTTCTATGAAGAGCTTAATGACAGAACCATTTGCTGTTGCAGTGGCTGTAAAGAAAAATGACATCATGAACATGAAGACACAACAAAATGTTGCAACACTAGCTGCTAATATAAAAGCCTGTTTTTCCCAGGCCAGGGAATGTAAGTCTTGTTTACTAACATCACAATTTATAAACTCTTGCACAACCTTATTACAAATAAATAATCACACCGAAGAACAATTCCATTAATTTCCTGAAATAAAGTTGCAAAGCTGAGTGCACAAAAGCTAAGGAACATTAAAATTAACGTAGTTTTTTGTTCCTATATTTTTCCTAGAGCTATTTTCCACTAAGTGGAAATAAAAATTGCATTGTGTGGAGAAACACTAATGCCCTCAGGAGGGGTCAGTAGGGAGATTTGCCTTCACTGTGTAGATCCATGTGCCTATTTATTCTCTACCTGATATCCTGAGGATGAAATATGCTTTGGTAGTGTAGCTTTCAAATGATTAGTGGTAGGATGGGCTGTTTTGGCTGAAATCTTCCAAAATATTTTTAGTGTAGCATGGACACTTAGCACACAAAACCATCAGTTTTTGTGTTTTAGGCTTGTCAAACAAAGTTCCATGTGGCCAAAATCAAGACCTTGGTTTTAGTAGATAACCTTGATTATACCATGGTTATGATAGAGGGGAACAGGTCAGATTGCAGAAGTTATTCCTGGTCCTGGAGACATTTCATTTCCCTACCCAGTGTTCAGCAGGCATTGAAATTGCAGCCTTTTGTCACATTCATTTTTTAAAAGTAAAAGGAAGGATTAATTACTGCCTAAGAGCTCTGTTATACCCTTTTTAAAAGGTCTAATTGAAAGCACATAAAATTCAACAGAAAAGCTTGAAATTACTTTGTTGCACATTTTTACAGAGAGAAAAGAGGCACGTCTCTGTACAGCCTGGAGAGAGCCCTGAACTCCTTCGCATACATATTAGATATTAGGGGAGAAATTACATTGTATTTCTGGTGAAATATCTTCTGAGCAAACCCACTCAGTCACATACTCCTTTTGCAAGCAAAGCTGGGTGTCTCCTCTGCAATTTCCTAAAATCCCAGTCTGATTTTAGGAAACTGCACTGGGGAAGGATAAAACCCTCAGCTATAGACCATTGCCTGAGGAGATTGTTTTCCATTTCTTCCTGCCCATGAGACACTGGTGTATCCCACAGAGGAGACATGCAAAATTCTTCTCCCTCAGTCTACCTATGCATATTATTTCAGGGAAGGGAACGGGTTTTGAGGAGCAGGTTCTATACTTCCATTTGTGCCAGCTTTGCTGTCCTTGCTCCATTGAGGGAAGTTTATTTCTCCATTTGGCTTTTCACAGCTGGCCCGTATTTCAACCTAGATAAACTGATCCCCTACAAAGACAATATCTAGAGGTAGCAAAATTTTCTGCTGACTCTTGGCCCAGATGTTCAGCTTCCAGCTGCTTACGATTGCTGAATAGGTTTTGATTCATAAACAGGCAGTATTGACAGTAATCCCTCACAAAGCCATTCCTTCATATCAGGCATTTGCAGCACATAAATCCTATTCTCCAAGGAAAATACATTATGTTTTCTCCTTTATATACTCAGAAACACTGCATACAGTACATAATATCATTCCCTCATAAAGAAATTTAATAAAAAAGAACACACAGCCATAACCTGCTTCCATCGCGGTGTGCAAATGCATCACACTTGCATGTCACTGGAGATATTGTTGGAATGGCAATAACAGCAAAAATTGCAGTGACTTGTCCCTTTCTTGAATGGATGGAGGGATGAATGGATTTCTTTTCTTTTCCCCCTCCAGATTTCATGTGATCAGCATTGTCTCTCCAAGAGGTTTGCTGATTCTTAGCAGGAGTTTAACAACAATTTATTAAGCTACTTCTGTAAATTCTGCTGGCTACTCAATGGAAACCTTTAGTCTTCTTTGTATATCAAGTCATTGAGCTTCTAAATCACTGAGACTCATCTGATAGGTGAATCAGACACCTACAGAAAGAGAAATTGCACAGTGAGTCAAAGATTCAAACAAGAAAAAGAGATATCACTGATTGAATTACCTGGTCAAATTATAGATGGTCAATGAACCAAAGCCAAATGGATGCCTTTCCATTGCAGTGATGTGTTACTGTCAGACTTCTGTTATACATTTTAAAATAAAGCATAGATTGAAGATATTGTTAATGTAACAGTATCCTGACAGTGAAAAAACAGTGCATAAACCAGATGGTAAACACTTGCATTGATATATATATTCATAAAGGTACTTTATGACCATAATCAGTGTGCTAAAAGAAAACAACTTTGCCAGCTGATAAGCACAGGGGATGAGTGTGTGTTTTGTCTGCATTCAGAACGAACAAAGGAAACAAGAAACAATTAAACTGGAAGTTTTAAATAAAGAAAATATAATTTTCCACCGGGTAAAAAGTCAAAAGGCTCATCCATTTTCATGGTCCAAGTAATTTTTGCCCTCTCTTGTAAGATGGCAGGGGTTTATTCCTGTATAAAGTTTGAACCTAAGCTTGCAGAAGTCAAAAGAGAAGATTTTTAATTGGCTTCAGGTAACTTTGAAACAGCTCCACAGTTAAAATTATTTTAAACTGTTTGTAATATATAGAGGTGAAAGAAACCTGGATGCATAGAAAAAAAAAATGTACCTTAAGCTTGGTTTGGTGCTTTGCTAGTCACTACTGATTTTGTAACAGAACTCCTCCCTCTCTTTGAGTAAGAATGCATCTTCAAAGATCACTAACTCAGACCACAGGAGCATGAAATAACCAGAAAGTGCAGGGGCAGCGCAGGGGTTTGCAGACAGTCCTTATACAAAAATGAACAGTTTAGTGAAGTACTTTCTGCTACCAAGATTGACGTTCCCAACTAATAAAAAATGTTATGAATTTCTCTCTTGTCCACCACTTGAAATCTAGAAATTTTATATGATAAACTACACAGATACAAAGTCACTTGCCACAACTTTTTTAGTCATTTCAAAGAGAAAGAAAAATACATTATTTATGAGGTGCAGCTATAGGGCCAGTTAAGCAGTTTCCTTTAGGGTGACTCAGCAGGGAATCTGATGCTGAGTCATACTCATGGAGTGACTTCCTGGGAACATTTGTGATAATGATCAGAAGGATCTATAACACCAAAGCTCAGCAAGTCAGGCCTTAAAACATCACCTGTCTTTATGAAAGACGCTGTATTTCATTGTTGGGACTCCAACTAAACCATAGCTTCAACAGATTTTTTAAAAGCTCATGTGGTCAAGAAATCTGTGTTCACATTTTATGTTGACTGAAATCTTTTGGATCATAATCAAATTTCCTATTGGTTTATTTTTATAGTTTTGTTTTGGGTTTTGTTTGTTTGTTTGTTTGTTTTTTCTGTGGTAGATATTTTGTCTTTCCTTTCCATACCTGTTGTTTTATACTGCTTGCCTATTCCAGTCTGTCCAGACAGAGAAGGGGGACCTCATCTGCTCCTGTCAGTGCAAACCTTGTTCTCAATTTTGCCAATTTTCCTTCATGTGTATTAGGCAGGATGGCTTGGCCTTTTGCAATACCTTGTATTTACCTTATTCTTTATTTAGCACCTTTTTGTCATGTGGATGTCTTCAAGTTTTACACCTTTAGTCATCACATTGCTCAGATGCTGTGACAGCGTTCCAAAAATCACGTGTTGTTGGCGTGCTGTTGGTTAGACTATTTTGGTGTGTTTTTATCTGGGTTCAAGGCCAGCTAACATTTTTTTTTACCTGATTAATGCATTTTTAGTTTGAAATTGTCACAGTCCTCTGCTTTGGCTACACCAGTCTCCTCTGTTTACAGCAAATACAATGTATATTAGATAACATGGAAAATCTAAAGGCAAACCTCCTTTAGAGAGGTACATTATCCAAATTCTTTCAGTTTGGACATCTTCTTTGTGTGACTAATGAAGTTAATGACTCAGACAGATTTACTTAAAATAGCTCCTATAACTCCACATAAAACCTGTGTCTCTGTTTGTGGTGTGTTTGCCTGCCCTCTGTCTAATACCTGCTGTCACATTTTCTTCCTCTCTTGAGAGACTTTAGATTAACAAATGCCACACTTGTGTCTGTATTGGCTCCAGAGGTCAGACTGCAGAACAGCATCTCCACTAAGGAGAGCTGAAATAACATAATCCAATCACTGCTGCATCAGAATAACAACCAGGAGACATGGATTTTATTCCTCACTCAATTGCTATCAGTTTGTATGACTTTGAGCAAATAATTCTGTTTTCTGTGCTTTCAGTTTTCTTATCTACAAAAAAAAAAGGTTAAATGAAGCATTTTTTTTATAATGTCCANCACTTTCAGTTTTCTTATCCACAAAAAAACCTAACCAAAAACAACAACAAAAAAAATCAGGTTAAAAGAAGCATTTTTTTTATAATGTCCATGAAATTAATGCATTGAAAATAATGTGTGAAAACTAAATATGGCCAACCATCCATTCTGAGGTTTATTTGAATTGATTGTCTTTCCTTCGTAATCCAGTGTGAAAAAAGATCTGCAGAATGAAACAGAAAAAGGATTAGGATTCAGTATTCTAGGACAGCTTCATTGCTACTGTTGACTTTCCTGTTTTCTTATAGTTTGGAAGAGAGGAAAATATGCTCCCTTTGTGTCCTGTAATTTTTCATTTAAACCTAATTGCTAAATTATTCCACATTGTCTTGAAATTTTGGACTAAAAATATCCTTTAATTGTCATTTTAGCAAGAGATAAAGTAAAAACACATAATAAAAACATGTTTGACAGACAAATATATTTAAACCAAAAATATATTTAGTTAGTTAGTTAGTTAGTTAGTTAGTTAGTTAGTTAGTTGGTCGGTTGTTTATTTATTAAAGTAAGGAGCCTAAGAGAACCAAGGCCTATGTTATAATTTTACCTAATTATATTTATCTTTCACTAGCTTCTAAATGATGCCCTATATTTCAAATTTCAGTGCTTGTGGTAGATTCAGGAATCCATAAATATAATGTTCTGGCTGACAAAATGTAAAAGACTCACAATAAATCAGAATTAAAAGTGTGGCTCTGATGAATGTCCATATAGTAAAGAGATTTTGGGGAAAATAGGGGTGTTTCCATAGCTAAATAGTTTTTTATGGCATCTCTCAGCAGAATGGAGGCAATTCACATCAACCTGGCCTAGTGGGAGGTGTTTCTGCCCAGGGCAGGGGGGTTGGAATAAAGTGGCCTTAAGGAACCTTCCAACCCAATCCATTCCATGATTCTTTGTTACAGACAGCAAGGATTTGAAGAAGCCACAAAGTGGAAGCAAGAGAAGAAGATAGGCAAACTGGAGATTTAAATAACCAGGACCATACATTAAGGAGTTGAAAAAGATGTATTGAGTGGCATGGCTGAGTTGCTTGTAGAAATATGGGACGAGTCATATTAGAGTCACAGGCACCAGTGATATTTTTAAAAATGCACCAAAGAATGGAGCCTTTATGTGCTATTCTTTTCTTGGGATGTCCATGGAAAGGGGTTTTGATTGCTTGAGACACAAACTTTATTGTCACTCCACATCACCACTGGTTTGGGAGAAGTGCCCCATGCAGCCTTTACTGTCTGTGCCATGCTTTGAACATGGCAAACATTGTGTACCATCTAAATTCAGTGACTGAAGAGTATTTTTCTATATTTAGGTCCCAGGACATCATTAATTAGGATTCACTGAATTCAGCTGAGTAGATTAGGTTGTCAGTGAAAGCAGATCTCTCAGGTAGATATGGTAAATACAAGGTCTTGGCAGCATGTGAAGAACAGCCACAAAACTTTGAGCTTTTGCACTGGCCTGACAGGTGATCTTGCATAAATCTGTCACTCTGTTCCAGTCTTCCATATCCTGAGACTGGTCTCTGCTTTAATTTCAATATTTTCTTATCCATACAGAAATACCATTCATTTTGACTGTATGGGAAAAATTTCTTGTATTGTTAACAGCTTTTCTGAAAACATGTCAGTCTTGGTGATTAGATTATATACAGAAAATGAATATGTTCTTTTTTTAGCTCCAGAACCATCACAATTAAATGGGTATTGTCATTACATACAAATGACCAAAATAAACGTGCAGTGACCATCTGGAAAGCTCATTTCACAATCTGAATTTTCAGTGGTGGAAAATCTCAACCTGTCTGCTCCATATCTCTTACCTCAGATAAGCATGAGATGCTAATAAATTTAATTTTGTCTTTAAATTGTGTTTCTCCACTATGAGAGGTTATAAGAATACCTTTAGAGAAAGAACATGATTCTGAAAAAAAGGATCCACTCACAGTCTGCTTTTTTTAAGGAAAACCCTTTTATTTTTACCAGCCCTTGTAAGTTGACGGGAAAAGAAAATGAGCAGAAAGAGCCATGCAAGATGTGTGCTGCTGCCTATAGATTATCTGCAAGAATGGGTCTGTGAAATGTGACTGTCATTCTGTCATTTTCCATGGTCCTTAAGTGACTTAAGTCAAGTAATGACTTAATTATATAAACTTATGCACAGATTTCGCAAAGTAGTGTGGTATTTTTAAATGGATTTGAGGTATCTTTGAGATTATACCACAGAGAAGGTGTACACTTCTCCAGACTTTTTTTTATTCTTAACAATTGTTTGAATTTAATTTTTTTTTTATTTATAAAACAAACGTAATCTGTGAGAATATCTGTTTTAATCTCTCAATGCTTTTATATTTTATATCTATGCACTTTTTTATAGCAGACCATGTAACAAATTGGTAAGAAATAATCGAAATCTGATATTTTTCACCTCTGAAAAGTGCTCTCAAAGTGCTTTTTTTCAAGATGGAATCTGACATAATAAATGAGAATTTTTCATGCTTTAGTCTATTTATTTGCTGATGAAGAGTAATGTTCTCACAAACTTTCTTAAAAAGTTTCTTACAAATGATGCTCTCATCCTTATAGACCTTGATGCAAGAACTAATTTAAAGACCTCTACTAGGCAAGGTTTCCAATGAGAAATACTTTCCCTGACTATATTCTAAACTTTGGGAAGACTACATGCAAGAAAGAAAATACCTGTCATGTTTCTGAATTTGCAGAAATTGTGTTTGTCTGCTCAAGAAAAACTTTGCTGGAGATGGCAGACTGGCTGCAAAGGAGTTTTAGGGGGAACCAGGGTGATCGTAGGTGTTGTTATCACATGTTGTCAATTGTGCTGTGAATAACTCAGTAGTAATTTTATATTAACACACGGCATAAGTCTCACTAACTTCAGTATGCTCAGACTCCCTCTGGTAACAAAGGGGTAAAAAGGATAACTTGAGGAAAGGTTTCCCATAGAAATTCAGTGAGCTTTAATTAGTTTCCTGAGTAAAAATCGTGCAATGTACATGTCAAAGAAATGTGCTTCCTCATCAAGCCCGTGAATGTGAGACATATCCACAAATATGTTACAGAAACCTTCCAGATGCCAAGCTCCTCTAAAACCTTATACTTATCAAGTTGTTGGTTGTCCTCCACACTGTAATTGACTTGGCTGAAGGTAAAATCAAGAATTACTGCCTTCTTTGAGTTTTTCAGCATTTTCACTTCCAGCTGATACATACAAAAAGTTGAAACTCTCTGTAGTGAAGGAGGAAAACATAAGTCATCTTGAGTTAGCTGATCTTCTCCTAAAGTACACAAGATGCTGACGGTGCAGGAATCCCATTCTTCTTTGGTAATAAATTCTATTTCTCAAAAAGCCAGAGAAGAAAAATGCAGTAAGGAACATAAACTAGAACCTAAATTGTGAAATACATTTCTTTCTTTCACTGCTTCAGGCATTCAGCGCTAGATGGTGAACTGTAGCTCATGACGGCCAGCTCCAATGTATTAATATTACTGGATGTTTATTCAACACATTAAATTGTATCTTGGGTTATAAATGACCAGAAATCAAATGCATAAGAGTAATCCAGATGGGAAATGGAATGTATCTTTCTCAATACCCTTGATGCAGTGGCAGACAAGACGATCTGGGGAAAGAAAAACTTTGTCTTTAATTTTATGTCCTGTAGTAATATTGGACACAGCTGCCTGCAGCTTCTTTGTGTAGGGCCAGTGCTGCCTCTGTAGAGACTAAAACTGTTCTAGGGTTGGTTCCTGTAACTCATTGGACAACAGAGACTCCTGAAGTTTAGTCACAGTTCTTCCTGGCTTGAACAGACATCTTCAATACAGATGAAGCAGATTAGAACCCACGTTATACAGCACAGCTTATTTTATGGGGAAGGAGTTTAAAACCACAGATGTTAACCAATCATTTTTTGATGCTGAACTGATTAGAAACTTGATTAAAAGCTGCAGAGTGCTTGCTGAGTAGAGAAGCATTATAGCACCCATGGAACATGGATTCCAGAAATGACACATTAATCTGCATAAACCCTCCACGTACGTGTGCTTGGCAGGATGAGACCAAGCTGTTCTGCTTAGGGCTTGACTGACTTTGATTTTCACAAATACTTAGAACCATCTCAGAGGCTGTGAAATGTCTTTCTGTGAGCTTGGCTAATGGAACTCTGTCCCCCTCTTCAGTTGAATTGGGATTAATACTTTTTACTGCAGGTAATCACTTGCAAAGTGTATCCTACTTCCATTTTGATGTAGGAGCAAATAGCATTGAATAATTCTAATTTTAGTGTGAAATATGCCTGTTCTGAACTATCCTGACAGCCACAGCAACTGAGGCAGAACTGCTTTTCTCTTTTTTTAGACTTGAGGATTCAAGAGGATTCTTGAGAATTGAAGGACAGGCAGCTGAGAGATACTCAAAAATTATTTATTGGTGAGTGTACAAACCCACGCTTATATCACTGAAAGAGGATGTGGAGGTTTTTCATTTGCTAAGGTGTAATTTATACATTAGTATTAACTTTGAATGAATGTACTTTGAATAAAAGCTGCCCAGTATATACAGATTATATTCTGGAAGTCAACTACTGATTTAAATTACCTCCAATGTCTTATAACAAATGCTATTCATCCATCCATCTCTTCTTATTTTCTTTAAATACTTCCTAAAGTATTTAAATATCATGAATGCTGTGCCCTGCAGCCCAACAAGCTTAGGTGAAAGAGAGGACTAAAACAAAAATCCCACATCCAAATGCTTGCTCAGAGGGTACTGCCCAAGGCTTGGGGTGCAGAACATTGGAGCCAGTTTGTGAAGAAAGTGAATTTACACCCAGTAAATCAGAAAGAATCTGAAGAGTTTACCTAAAGCCAAGTAATCACTCAATTCATGACAACAATTCTTGGAATTGTAATTAGTAAATAATATTTATTTTTGATCCTTTCCCGGAAGGTTATGATGTGGTTATAGAGAATAACCTGATGACAAAAGGTGATGACAAATCTGAATGGGGATCAATAGGTGGAAAACATTCATAATAGCTAAAAATAGAATGAATTAATTTTGCATAGAAGAGCTGCGCTACTGGTGGTTTCTCACTGACAATGACAGAGGTAGATTGGTCTAATGCTGGCTCCCCCATAGTTTTTCAATGCTTTAAAGAGAAACTTTATTCCTAAAGAAATAATTGCTTTGTGTGCCATTGTCAGGAACAATAGATTTCTTCAAGAAACTGGTGAGAAGATTGGTACAGATGTTATGAATTGCACCTCCAAGCTCATCTAAGCCTGAATGCGTTGACACCGACGACCATCCCCCTTCTTTGATGGAATGAGTCTCACAATTTCAGGACAAATTCATTCATTTCCTCTGTTATCTCTGCCTGTCTTGTCATCACTTCTTCCCGAGTCCAAGGGGAAAGGTTTTTACTGGCAGGTGAGAGCATCTTATTTAGACTCCTCTCTGGTTGTCACTGCTGCTGCTCAAGGATCTCCCTACAGCAGCCTCGGATCCTCACGGCTTCTCCTTAGCACCCATTGTTACACTCGGAGTCACTCTCGAGTTATTCTGCAACCTGTATCACTTATGTGCACCTCACCATTTTCTCACATGAAATTTATACTCCTGCCAGGACTTCTGAGTGTTCCCCTGGCACTTCAGACAAGTAGGTCCCTTTGTTCAACTTGTCCTGAGTTCCATGGAAGCACTGCCAGCACCTTGAGCATTCTGCCTACACGAGCTGGCAAGGCTGTTAAAGTCACTTCTGCACTGCTTTGTATGAGGTTTTCTGAGTTCATCTCAAAAATAAAATAAACTCTACCAATCACATGGTCCTGTACCCTGTGTCAGTTGCCTAGAAATTGAGAATTTTAGCTGATATTTGTAATATCATAGGTCATCATTTCCCTATCCCTGAAAGGAAATAGTTATTTTTAGTCTATAACTGGTTTCTGTATCTTCAACTTCATTAACATGTTGTGTGAGGTGGTGTTAGAAATATAATAGATATTTTCTTTTATTGTTAGTAAAGTAGAACATTTAATTCTTAATGTCTGCATGTATTATTCACATATGTTTCCATCAGCTAGCCAGGGACAGTAGAAGTTTTGGAACTTATAAATCTCAGCAAACACCCAGTCAAGTTTCTTAAACTTTTTCCTATTTGATGTTAAAAGATCTCCACAGAATCTGATGTGATCATAACCCCCTCCCAGTGCTGAACAAAGTAAAATAATACCACAGGTTTTATCACCCCCAAATTAATTGGTTGGCATTTGAAAACCTGTCCAAAGTTCCAGGTCTCTTACATGTTTTCTTGCCTGTCTCAGGACAAAACTGCTAGTTCTTACTAGAAACATCGCTTTCTCTTCTCTGTTAAGGGAGTAGAGAACCCTTGTGGAAATGGACACCTGGGAGAAAATAGTCACAATTTCATATTAAATGTTTGAAGATATACAGAAGCCTGGCAAAAAGCCCTCACTTATTCTTTTAATCAATAGTAAACTCAAAACCTAACACCACTTCTTTAAGAACATTTAATCCACTTCTTGGATATCATTTCACTTGTATTTCAGAAATGGGAAGGTTATTTTCCTGTTACCTCAGCAGTTGCTGGAGATATTTGAGGTGATCACATATGAACACTCAGATATCATCCTCATCTCAGTTATGTGAAACAGCATTAACACAATCACTGACATGACATCAAAATATTCAAGGAAAAGCAGGATGAAATTAAATGTGGTGAGTCTAAAAACACTTGGAGAAAAAGAAAGTCACAGAAGCACCAATAATTAAAATGTGGGTCCTAAATAACTCTCATAGCCAATTATTTTCATGTATCAAATATCACTCTGCAAACTTGGGTGCAAAAGTCTGTGTTGAGTTCTTGCTGAATAAATCATTAAAGGGATCAGAACTTCTGCACAAGAAACAAAACTAATTTCTCAAGAAAATAGCTTTGTTGAAAGCCCTGTGTTTTCATAAATATTTATTTTTCGCTCCTCAGTGAGCATGGTATTCAAATGTGAGGAATTCACAAGATAAGTAAATAGATAGATTTGAATATTCTGATCCATATGGGGATTCCACCTCCCCCAATTTAGTAGGCATTTTATAAGCACCTTCATAACAGGCTGCTGACAACAGTTAACAATTAATTGAATCACAGAAACAACCACAAAAGATGTTCAGTGTGATACTCAAAGAAGTGATTTATGAATTTCTTGACTTGAGTTCTGGAGATTCAGTGTCTTCATCTAACAAATATTAATTTTCTTGTTCCACACTCTTGATCATCCAAGTTTGCCCTGCTCTGTTCCAAGGAAAAAGTATCTGTAGCCAAACAGTTTTTGAGATTTTATTACTCTGATGATGGACATTGCTCATTTCTCTGGGAACACAAACACATAACTTGATCTAAGTTGATATTCCTGCCCTGATGTCCAGTGTCTCAAATCTGTATCAGTACAAAGTTAATTGTATTCACCTAAAAGCCTAGTAAGTAAATGAATGAAAAGTAAAACTTTTCTAGGTCCCAAAAAGAGCTGTGAAAAATGTGTTGGCCCCCATCCAAAGCAAGCTACTGAACAGTAAACCTGGAAGGAGAAATACAACACAGACTTTTCTTTATTGAGCCTTTTATTAGTTGCTTTTATCCAGCAGATGCTTCTGTAGTTAATAATATGCTTTTCTTGTGTCTGATTTTAAAGAACTACAGTGTCAATGATTAGTCCTCTTTTGTTAGGATTACAGACAGGTTCAAGTCTATTTACCTTTAAATTCTGGCAGATTAATGTCACTACAGATTACGGAGCTCTAAATGGTTTCTGCACTGCACTGCTTCCCTCTTCACACACAACCTTCACTCTTCAAATATGGATTTCAGCAGATGCATTTTAACTTTCATTTAAGAATCTGTATTTTACTGCAAGAGACCAGCTTGGAACTTGTAGACCTGATGGCACTTATGGATCTATGGAAATAAGGTCAGAGGATCTTGAACGCGCATCTTCTTTAGGAATAAGTATAGAAAAAACCACTTATAGCACTGAGCGTTACAGTGGGAGAGCCTGTGTTTGCCTCTCCCAGATTCCTCATATCAGCTGTAAAAACCAAGCCAAATAGGGGCAGAAGTAGAAGGTAATTTCATAGAATCACAGAATGGTTTGGGTTTGAAGGGACCTTAAAGATTCCAACCGTTCCAATCCCCTCCATGGGCAGGGAACCTTCCACTAGACCTGGTTTCTCAAGGCCTCCCCCACACCTTTTTTTTTCCTACCAGCATCTCTTATAGGAATTTGGCAACACCAAACAACATGACAGTACAGCTGATCACAGTTCTGCAGCAACCCTGGGGAAGAGATCATGGCACAGAGAATCTGGAACATCTAAACCACCAGCAGCTGAGACATACCTATTATGGTTTCTATTTGCTATGCATTTCTATTCTATAGAAGCTGAATTAAATATCATTTGAATACCTGAACAAGAGGAACAGATCCACTGACACCAGTCAGGGCTTTCCAACAAGCTGGTGATTCAGAAGTAAGCCCACAGCCATAAGGCAAGTCTGAGATCAAATCAGAAAAGCAGGCAAGCAGGGTCAGATCAGCACAGAATCAAGCATAGCACACACACAGAAGAGCTCAAACAAACACTGGAACCAAGTGCTGAGCTTAAATTCAGTGCCTGGACAAAGGGAGCTTGTGGATGTGCGGAGGTCCCAGCTGAGGCTGCACAGGGCACTCAGAGCCTGTTGGTACACTCAGAGCTCTGGCAGCGCTGCCTAAAAACATCTGTGACAGATTTCAGCCCTAAGGCAGGGCCACTGAAACAAAATAGACCTTTCAGGTTGTGTTACAGAGTGTTATTCAGGTAGCAGTATAGTGCCTCACCTTTCCTCTAGCTCTTCTAATAGCCACTGGTTTTTTAAGAGACTACCCTTCAGTATGTTTGGCTTCTGAAATGATAGCCCAGTTATCTGGGGAAAGACTGAAGCAGGATCCTGATTATGAAAAGATGGTTCTGAACTGTGAGTAGCTTTGTGTGAAGCCATGAGGTTTATTAATAAAGTTTTGCAACAGCTGCTCTGTGAATGACTGTGGCAAGAGGTGTGCAGAAACAGATCCCTGGCTGGGTGCAACAGTTGAATTCTACATGTTTGTTGCTCTTTCTAGAACACTTCAAATTATGCATCAGTGTGTGTAGCTCTTGCTTCTTTGCTTGCATCTCTTTGCCTAAAATGGTGTTCCTTTCCTCAAGAGAGCTTGGTGAATTTTCCTAAATTATAGGATTTTATTGCCTTGAAATTGGTTATCTTGCTTTGGTAGTTACTTAACACTTTCATTGCTTCAGTGAATCTGTTGTCTGTGTATATTGGTGTAACATCTCTGAAATTACTCAATCTTAACATGAACAATAGCAAGAAATCTTATCAGAATGGGGTTTGTCCTAAAACTGAGTGTATTTATGACTGACAGGTAGAATGAGGTACTAGAATGGACCTGCTTTAAATGCCTCAGGACTTCCTGGGACAGTTGTGACTTCAATACAAACACCATTTAAAAACGCTGTGGGAAAATGTGTATTGATTTAGCTGGGATTGCCATCAGCTGCTCTTATTTGTGATTCAGTTTCATAGAGGAAATGCTCAGGAGCCTCATTCAAATGCCTCGTCTGTCCTGAATAAGGGTTTCTGCTTCTGGGCATCAGTGAGGAAAATGGTGAGAAACAGAAAAGATCTGGGAAAAGGTAAGTCTAATGGGCAGTATGTTAGTGGAAAGGTGGGTGACACCTCACTTGTTTTCATCCCTGGGGAGGCACAGACTGCTTTTATAACCTTTTACTTGTAGTAGAGACGGCTCAGTGAAGATCCTTATCTCAAGATACTCATCTAAGAAACAGGATGAGCATCTTATGTGCCAGATCTGAAAACACCAGAAAGTGGAACTGGAGGGTAATCCCCCTGAAAGGTGAATCCAGCTCCATGTGGCTATGACCATGCTGAGTGTACACAGGTGTCTCCATCAGCAATATTATCTCGGGGTGTATATTTCAATCTGATTTAGTTGTATACAGTGAAGTTGTGTATTTCTCCTCTAAAATACAGAGTATCCATATGTTCTAATGATTTTTGCTGGTATGTGCTTATCTGATAAGAGCTTATCTGTACTATTTGGGGTGCAATCTTTAAAGCTTTTCAGGTCAGGACCTTAGGGGTTTGAAGAGAAATAGGATGATGTACTACTTAGCTAGGAATTAAGCTATGAACTTAACTGTGTATTTTTATTATTTTTTTTAAAAAAATTGATCTAGGTGGTCCTTGCTGTTGCTTTTTTGCCTTCTGTCACTCTCTCTCTGTGTCAAAACAATCTATTATTTTTATTCAATTTAAAATTAAATACAATTATTCTTTTAATTAGGTTCTCAGAGCAAATTCTGAGCCACTGTGATAGTGTAAATCCATGTTGGTGGCAGGGGAAGCTTCAGTCCTACACAACTGGAATCCCATTTTAAAAAAAGGAGTTTTTGCAGTGGTGCTGTGAGGGATAATAGATTTTCAGGAGTCCTCCACACAGGTACATGTGCTCACTAAGCATGTCAAGGAGAGGTATACCACAATAAACCTGATTCTTTCTAGAGTATCCATGAGAGGTTTTACAGCTGTTTGACTCATCCATGGTTACTGGATGCTCTTTGTGCTGGTTTATGTGAGAATGGCTCAGTGTCAGGGTGGCACTTTCTGCTTAGAGTGCTTCCCATTGGGGAAACTCTCTGGAGGAAGGCTGGGACTGGCTTTTCCCAGACAGCAACCAGGCTGGAGGAGGAGGAAGTTTTGCAGTGCAGAGATGAGCACAGAACAGCAGGAGATGCATAACCTATAGCACAGCAGAGATTAAAAAATGCTGAGAAAGGTGGAACTGACACATAACCAGACCTTGTGTAGCAGAAAAGATCTTTTTCTGAGTGACCAGAGATGACTTTTATTGCAGTTCTGGATTCCATTGAAAAGAGTTTGGCCTGAGACCAAGCTTAAATGAAAGAAATTTGCACCTGCAAAGACATAGTGCACAGGTGGAGTTAATAACTTTTATTTCTGTTCTACTGTTTCTTTGGTTTCGTCCACTTCAGAAAGTCTTATATTTGTTTTTGCTCTCAAACTATTTTTTCCAAGTCTGCTCCTGATGGTTTTTACATACTTTTTAAGATGAAATATTCTAGTCAGTCTTGCATCAAAGTCCTGGCTTCCTAGGATCCAATAGAATAGAATAAGGTAGTAAGTGCATGAGGCAGAGTAAAAAAAGTCCTGGGAGGGGTGAACCTGGTCAAAAATGGGCATATGAGTGTCTGTTCAGAGATTCATACAGCCTGGGAAATAAGGAACTACATCTCCTGGTGTGGCTGCAGAGCTGGATTGTTCAGGATGGAGTGGCTGGCCTGGATTCAGGATGGTTTGCCTGGAGATCTGTGCTGATGGACAGATACAGGCTCTGCAGGAAAGGAACACAAAACAGAGCATTACCCTCCATGAGAAAGAGCTGCTCAGGTGTGTGGGGCTGTTCCACAGACTGGGAAACAGCCTGATGGAGAGCTTTGGGTCAGGATTAGAGGAGAGGCCAGGCAGGGTAACCTTGTGCAGGGCATGTTACAGACATGGTCAGGGTGAAGTACGGGATGAAATCTATGGAACTGGAGGTTCTGTCCTGCCCCTTACTGAGAAGAGAGTATGGAGGGGTGCAAACAGTTCAGGAGGCTCCTGAGGGGAGTCAGAATTAGCTTTTTAACATGGACTGGAATCATAGAACCATTAAGGCTGAAAAAGACCTCCAAGATCAAGTCCTTGAGCACTCAGGTGAGATGTCTGTGTGGTAAAGACGGGTGATCCCTGGTGTCTATGAATTCATAGACTAGGAGGCAGCATGAGCATTATGATATCTCCATCTGGTAACAAAGGATTCACTTTTCTTCAGAAAATTTCCTTCCCTGAGCTTTTGCATTATATATATATATATATATATATATATATAACTTCTGCTATATTTGTAGACATTCATTTGCTGTTGCTTACATCTATTTAAATTGAAGTAAATAATATCATAAGGGTTTGCAAACTGTGTTAAGGACTTTTAATCTGCCCTTTGAAGTAAAGTCACTGGATGAAGATGAAGAACTAATATATCCTGCCTACTTTTCCTGATTCTTTTATCAAATATACATAAATTAAGAAAAAAAATGGAACCACCAACATTCACTGCACCTTTGTGTAGTTATCCAATTCATGTTGCTTGTCTTACTGAACCTTTAAAAAATAACTCAGTATAAACATATGGCCCATGTGCAAGGCCACTTGAGACAGCTCAGAAGGCAGTAGCTCACTTTATTAATCTGTAAAAATCAAAATTAAATCCAGACTAGTAAAAGTTATGCAGATGTTCTTGACATGACAATGTAGTCCATCTGATTAGTGGTGCAACCAAGGACACTAAAAGGCTTTTAAGAGCTCAGATTTGTGCTGGTTGGAGATAAAATATCAACTTTTATATGCTACTAATCTTTAGTGTTGGTAAGAAATAGTGCTCTCAGGAAATGCTCATATGTGACCTTTTTCTCCTACTGCATTCATTCAAATACTGATGCTTAAGTTATTAGCCTGAAATACCTTTAGGAAAATATCCTGGGGCTGAACGGAATAGCCGTCCCAGGGAATCTCACATCTACATCTGCTGTACTAAATTCATGTATCTCACGATTACCAGCCAAGAAAGCAGAACACAGATTCTTGTTTTAACCAGAAAATGGTGCCTGTAGACTGCAGCAGAGTTCTAAGCCAGAAGGAGTGTTAGCAGCTGTAGTTTACTTTTGTGCTCTGATCACACTCTTTTCTTTAGTCTTGGAAATGTAAGATAACATGCATGTTCTCTCTCCCAGTGTTTAGCAACTATAAGCATAACTCAGATATTTTATTAATGGCATTTAACATCTGCAGAAGACTATGGGTCATTATTGGTACATTTTCCTGAAAGGATTAAAAATCATACCTGTTTCAACTTTTGGCCTTGGTGTTTGACTCTGCCTGTGTGAAACCTGCCATAGCCATCAGCACAGCACAGCCTTCCAAAAATCAGTAAAATCTGTGGTAATTCTTTTGAATTTTCATTGTTTGAATGGTTATTTCTGCANCTGGAATCATAGAACCATTAAGGCTGAAAAAGACCTCCAAGATCAAGTCCTTGAGCACTCAGGTGAGATGTCTGTGTGGTAAAGATGGGTGATCCCTGGTGTCTATGAATTCATAGACTAGGAGGCAGCATGAGCATTATGATATCTCCATCTGGTAACAAAGGATTCACTTTTCTTCAGAAAATTTCCTTCCCTGAACTTTTGCATTATATATATANGTAAATAATATCATAAGGGTTTGCAAACTGTGTTAAGGACTTTTAATCTGCCCTTTGAAGTAAAGTCACTGGATGAAGATGAAGAACTAATATATCCTGCCTACTTTTCCTGATTCTTTTATCAAATATACATAAATTAAGAAAAAAAATGGAACCACCAACATTCACTGCACCTTTGTGTAGTTATCCAATTCATGTTGCTTGTCTTACTGAACCTTTAAAAAATAACTCAGTATAAACATATGGCCCATGTGCAAGGCCACTTGAGACAGCTCAGAAGGCAGTAGCTCACTTTATTAATCTGTAAAAATCAAAATTAAATCCAGACTAGTAAAAGTTATGCAGATGTTCTTGACATGACAATGTAGTCCATCTGATTAGTGGTGCAACCAAGGACACTAAAAGGCTTTTAAGAGCTCAGATTTGTACTGGTTGGAGATAAATGGTGCCTGTAGACTGCAGCAGAGTTCTAAGCCAGAAGGAGTGTTAGCAGCTGTAGTTTACTTTTGTGCTCTGATCACACTCTTTTCTTTAGTCTTGGAAATGTAAGATAACATGCATGTTCTCTCTCCCAGTGTTTAGCAACTATAAGCATAACTCAGATATTTTATTAATGGCATTTAACATCTGCAGAAGACTATGGGTCATTATTGGTACATTTTCCTGAAAGGATTAAAAATCATACCTGTTTCAACTTTTGGCCTTGGTGTTTGACTCTGCCTGTGTGAAACCTGCCATAGCCATCAGCACAGCACAGCCTTCCAAAAATCAGTAAAATCTGTGGTAATTCTTTTGAATTTTCATTGTTTGAATGGTTATTTCTGCAGTCTTTGAACATATCTAATGGTTAGTGTTGGAAACAAAATGTATCTTTACTGTTCTTTACTAAAACTGAAGAGAAAGGAACAAGATAGTCACCATTGTTACTGTACAGAGTACTCAAATCACCTTTCCAAAATATTTTAGTCTAAAAATCTGAGAGAAGATGACAGCTCCTTCTTCTACAAAAGCAAGATCTCACCATTTATGCTTGAATATCTTTGAGAAGGCTGGAGATGCAGTTATCTGCCTGAAAGTAGGTTTCCATAGTCTCCCTAATATCAAAGAAAAAATAAAAAGCTGGATAAACATTTAGCTTTAGATACAAGACTGGGTATCAGGATATCTGAACAACTTTGAACAAAGAGACAAGATCCCTGAGGTGGGTGAAACACCCCACCTGAATCTGTGAGAGATCAGAGCACAAATGGAAAGTGATGCAGTGACTTGCAATCTTTATAGGCACACATTTAAGAGAATTTTCAGTTTTGTGAATGTATAGTGAGCATCACTGGTGATGCAGATTCAAGTCTAAGGATACTGCAGAGTTTACAGTCTTCTCCATGACTTTTTTTGAGAAGTGAGTGGATCATAATTTAACATATCTGTTAATTCTCTCCATCATCATCCCAAGCATTAATATTCTACAATATTCTATGAGAGTGGCACAAAGTTCTCATCCACTTCTCCAGTTTGAGATATTTTGTATTGCAGCTGCTGTGCTTGCAGAACCCACAATATCATTCATCTACAATGTAGTTTGTCTTCCTGACTACAAAAATAGTTACATTTATCCTGCATTTTCATTTGTTTCAAAATTAGAGGGGATGGAAATCAACTGTAATCACACCATAAGATATGAGGTAAAGTAAGATCCATAGATGTGCATTAGTTTGTGATGTGTTTCACTTTCACAAAGTGGTATTTGAACATGCCAAAAACTTAAATACTGCCCAAATTAGGATAGCTATGCCACATCCTTAGACGTTTCAGCAGAATATCATTGCTTCATCCAAATAAAAGTGCCAGAATTAACATTATTCTTATGAAATGTGGTGCCAGGAGACTTACAGTAAAACCTAACAATTCCCTGACTCTTCTAGATGAATTTTTAAAAAAAAAAAATCTTTATGGATGATGATTAAATGAAAGATCTGCTTTTGGATTCAAAACAGTGTAATGTTATGCTGGTCATTAAAGTGAACTGCTGTTTTCCTTTCATTTTTATGACAGACTTGAAGAGAAAAGCACTTGAAAAATACTGATCTTATGGGATGAAAGAGTATAGCATGATCCTTTGCAAGTGGCAATTTGCAGAAGGGCGTGCTGAGTTCACGGATGAACAGGGAGTGGGATTTATTTCATCTGGTTTTAGACATCCAGAATGAGATGCATATGAGTAAGCTAGTAACTTCTGTAGCCAGTGGAGAGAAATAGACACTTCATGGAAGGAGTTTCAGTGCGTTATTCTCTTCAGGAAAATATTCTCTGTGTTAGGAAATCGGTCTACTTTCAGGGAATGTGCCTGCTGTGCAGACACGCACTCAAAGGCAGTCTGTGATGTGGGGCCTATTCTGATCTGGCAGGTTGATAGAACACAATCATAGAAAGATTTAAGTAAGAGGGACTTTTCAGTGAAGGACTAAAAAAGTTAAATCAATTTGTCTCAGGGTCCTATACGGTCAAATTCTGAAAATCTTCAAGGACAGAAATTCCACAACTCCCTGGGATGATTTAATCCTTGACCATCATCATGCCAAAGACTTTTTTCCTCTATGTCCAATCAGAATTTCCCTTCTTGCAACTCTTCTGGTGCCTCACTCTTTAGGTTCTGGTCTCTCCTCAGCACATTCTTCATCATATTTGTCCTGTGCTGCTTCCAGCACAGAATGTCTGTCATCAACACACACCTCATTTAAAGAAGTGTCCAGGCTCCTTGTTTGGTTCCATGAATCAGGATGCATTTTCTGCATCTATTTCCCACTGATCCTTTGGGAGCTTTGCAGCTTTCCTGTTTCCACCATTGGGAACTGTGAAGTTCATCTCTCTTTGTGTATGTTTTTCCAAGTGGATGTGCAGCTATATGAGGACAAGCTTTGATGTGCCAGTACATCTGGTTTTTCTACACTCCAACACAGTGTAGATTGTACTGCCCAATCCAGCAGTAGCATTTTTATGATGTCCATATCTTTTATGAACATAAAAGAACACTTTTATATTCCAGACATTTGTGTTGGAGATGTTCAGACCTGTATCAATTGATGAGCAGATGCAGATTACATAAAAGGTGTATATTCACACACCTTGGATGGGAATTTTCCTTCTGTGTATAGAATCCCTTTCCAAAGTTGTTACTCCATAGAACTGATAATCTGGTACTCTTGGTTTATTATTAAAAAATTGTTGATCTTATGGACAGCCCTCAAATTCCCTGAGAGGTGTGTTCAGATCTGTGGCCAAATCCTTGATTTTGTGTTGTTTTAGCTGACCTTTGCCTTTGATCACTCCAGATAAATTTTCACCTCATTACGCAGGACAGCAGCGTTTCTCTGATGGCCTTAATGAAAATGTGCTTGTATTGCCTAGAGTGGCTGAAGCAGCTGTTTACTTTTGTATTTAAAAGCCTTGTATGGTTACTCTAGGAATATTAATTTTCTGCTGATAGCAGGTTGAAACTTTCTGTGTTGTGAAATTATGTTACTATTCCCATAGCCAGAAGCACAAAAAAAAAAATCACTTAGGAAGTCTGACATTGGCATTGAAGCAGTTCACAGCTGTGGAAGTTTTATCACATCCTAGAGTTTTACAGAACCTGGGTAAATACTATTGACAGTAAGACTGAAGAATATTCAAATAGGTGGATATTTGTCCTAGGGTATGGAAGACCTGTGAAGATCAAATGTCTTTATTATATACACTCCATTTTCTCTAAGTATGTGGTTGCTGTTTGACTCCTTCTGTATGTCCCTGTATTTTTTTCTAACCTGTATTATTCTGAACTAGTGATCTTAACAAAAGAAAGTGATATAACTGTTACACACTTGATTATAATTCAGTTGTGGTGATTTGGCCCTTAAAATCAGATGGTACTAAAAGTTTACAAATGACATTTCCTGTTCGAGATGAGCACCAGCTGTACAGCTTGGACATGGATTTCAAGCCACAAAGATATTCAAATCTGTGGGTTTAGTTTTCTTGTCTATCATCACTCTATATTTAGAGATGTATTTCAGAGATGCCTCTCTAAAGCATGTTTTCTCCTTTGTAAATTGCATCCTATTTCTGTCCCCCTACACCCCCCTCATTCTGTACAATTAACTGTATTTTAATCTGGCTGTGTGATGCATTCTGTTCCGAACAGGGACCATCATTTATTATAGATATTTTCTGCAGTGTCTGTAAATTAGATAATTATTCTCACCAAGCTTTCCAAAAGGAGTCAAGTCGGCTTCTTCTCAGCAGTGTATGCATTCTGAGTAAATCAGCACTGTCCAAATAATTCTCTCTCTTTAGAGTTCTGAGGCCGTAGAACAATAGCTGAGAGAAACAGTGACCTTCTTTTCCCAGAAAAGCAATTCCTAAAGATGCAGTCTGAAATCTTATGTGGTTTTCCTGCTGGGTCTCACAGTCTAAGTAGGCTCTGGGTCCAGCACTGAAGAGGGAAATTGGAAATCCAGGCTCCCAACTCCTTGAAAAGCTTTGCAGCGATGTATTGAGACCTGGCACTCCTAGGTAATCAGAACAATAATTTCTGCTTTTTGAACTGAATTGTTGCTGGAAATCCCACACTCTAGATAAGTAGACATCATTCAGAACCAGCAGTTATTTCTAAATTTGGTGTCAAACTTTAGTGCAGGGTCAATCATCTGTTTCCTGATTTGTTTTTCTCTGTCAGCATCTCCATGCATAATTCTACCTAATTCTTTTTAACTGAATCCCTCACAAAAATTCACCCATATTTTTTTTTTTTTAATGTCAGGAAATATTTTCTGTGTGTTTTTCATTTATTTGTTCCATTTTTATGTTTTTCTAATGGGCAGTATTACCAGTACAGTACTTTCAGTGTAGGGTAGAGACTCTGTGGCTCTCAGTTTAACCCTGACTTCAGATTTCATTTCCACTGCTTGTGGTTACAAAAGGTTTACCACAGCAAAGAATTCCATGCCTTTGTAACATCTCACTGAATTACAGAGTCTGCTATGACACAGACATGGTTATGTAGAAATAGAACTGCTTTCTGGAAGTATCCTTTAATTTTTCTTAAGCACTCTTCCTTTCCTCCTGGGATGTCTTTACCATGCTTGTCTCAATTGGGAAATGATGTCTTGGCAAGAAATCAGACCTTATCATTGTTCTGTAGAGATATGTTCAACAAGAGAACAGTTCAGAAATTAATGCCAAAATTTCTGATTGACCACTGTTTTCAAGTTTTTGAAAAATCAAAGCAATAGAACTTTCTGACTCTGCCACTCCATATCTCAGGAGACAACTTCAGTGCTGTAGAAGCATGGGCATAATCTGGCAAATTTACATTTCTGAAAGAATCTATGAGAAAATATTGTGGTGGAGGGGCTAAGCCAGTAAGGCTGCTGTGTTCCAAACCAACAGAGATGTCTGTACTTGAAAGAAAACAAAACTCAACTCTTCTCTTGCCTTGGAATTACACAGTTCAGAGCTGGTAGCTGAAGGGAAACAAGTAATCACCTCAGAAGATAAAGACACATTTCCAAGCTTATGCATAGTAATATTAACCTTGTTTTTCTGCAAACATTAAAGAGAATATACCAGGATAATGCATAAACACCATGTTCACAAGATACTTTCAGTCACATCTGTAGTAAAAAGCTGTCTTAGGCACAACATGGAGGTGTAATATTTTTACTGTTTTTCTGAACTCTGACTGGGTTGGATGGCTCTGTTTTGAATATAAGAATAAGGTGTATTATGAAGATTTAAATTTGGTCCAAGTTAATCAAGAGTGTTATAAATTAGAAGGCTTTCAAAGAAATGTACTTACTTTACCTAAACCCCTATGCTGCCCCACTGAAAGAAAATGAGGTAACATGATACCAACCACACCTGTTTGACTAATTTGGGGCAGTAGAGTTTGGTCTGACTCTCAATTTACTTGTGGTACTAGTATGAAACTATTATCCCTAAAGCATAGCACTTTCATGTTCCTTGCCATGAGTCCTCATGCTAGAACGTGGTGGATGGTCTAAACGGGGTGGTTTATTGTGGAAGTATTGATAACAATCCACTGAAAAGCATGAACAAGTACTTTTGAGTTGTCAAACAAGTGTTAATCTGCTTTTTGCACAGGAGCTTCCTTCACACCAGAGCTGCACAGTCTGTGGGGACCCTTGGTGGTCCAGTTACAAAGGCCTTTCCTGGCCTTGGTCTCTTGAGAAAGTATGAGAAAGTAACAAACCTTGACAGCTTTTGATTTTTCTGCCAAATTATTTTCCCTCTCATATTAAATGCCATCTACTGTTTGCTACTTCACAGGTGATTTAAACTAACATGATAACATGGAAGGCTTTGCAAAGTCTTTTTTTAGCCTGTAAGGACATGATGCTATTTATGAGTCAGAGTAGGCTACGTTTAATTGTCAGTGAGCCTGTGATTTATTTGGCAGGATTACTGGATTTTACTGATTTATCTGTTTATTTTGTTGCTGTCATACAGTGCCCTTTAGTTAGTGATGGACTAATACATTCAGTTTTGTTTGCTTGCTTTTTCCTCATTAGTAAACAGCTCCAGACACTCTTAATTTGCTTAAGCCATATGCTTTTCCAGAGGCTTTGGCCATTCATCTACGATGAGAGTTGTGATGCACAGTGTGCTGTGCACAGCTTACCTTGTGCTGTCCCAGGTGGATCAGGTGTGATGGAGACATTTTCTTTTTTCCTTCTTATTTCACAAATAGCACCATTAATTTCTGTGCGTACATTCCTGCTGCAAGTCTGCCAACAGCTGAAGCAGAAGCTGCTTGCCAGCCATGTGGGAGTGAGGAAGCCTGTGAAGTGTTTTAACTCTTTATTGATCACTTTGAATTTTATGACAGCAGGTTTTTTGTGTGTGTGTGTTTTTAAAGCAAACAAGCAAAACCCCCAGCTCTTCCAAAATTAAATGCACTGAAAATAGGAAGCTACAGATCCTTCTGGAAAAGCCTGGTGGATTTAGTAAGAATATTACAATAAACTTTTACAGATCTGTACATAAATTATAGAAATGGAAATACCAAGTTCCATAGATGTAATTGTAAAAACCCTATAGAATTTAAATTGAGTGTCTCTTAAAATTTGCTTTTTAAACCCTCCTATAAATTGTTTAAAAGATAATGTTCTCTGTTAAACTCTTTAAGGAGGCTCTGAGAGTCTCTGATTTTCTACTGAGATTCCAAGAGGTGATCCCAACTCTGCAGTCTTCCTCACACGACTGGATTCATTGACAGCACTGGGTTGGTTCCAAAAATGCAAAACCTGTGCTATACATCATGAGACATTATGGGAAAGTTATCTAATATAAATTATTATCTTACTTTCTAGTGGAAATCGTTCCTAGTGCAGATTCTTATATTCCTAAGGCAGAATCTTCAGATGGGTTTGGTGGATGGCTGCCATGGTGGCCTCTCCATCTGAGTTCATGTCCCAAACTATGGACACGGTTTTAGAGCTCACCAAATTACTTCATCACTGGAACAAAGAAGAGTCCCAGGAAGAATTATGCCACCCTGGGAGCACCTCCACACATCCCTTTGTGCTCTAAATTGCTGGTTGTGTTCATACTTGTGGATCCCCTGTGCAGGTGTGAATGATTGTTGGACTAGGGCTCTCTCTCATGCTGAGAGGAAAGGGCAGGCACAGCCAGAATTATTCCTGTTCATCATGATGGGATAAAAAGACTGGATGGTCCTGGCTATCCAGGATCTACAATAAAAGCATGAACTGCACAAAAAGAAAAGCAGAGAGGCTGTGCTTTTTTCCAGTACTGAGTCCCAGCCTATGGCCCTCCCTACTACTGACTATACAGTGAAGTTCACAGGCATTTTATTTTAGGGTTCTTAATGAACACTTAAATGAAGATCTTTGATGTGATTTTCATTTTGACCTGTGCTTGATTTTGATTCTGAGTAATATGCAGTGATGATCTCAGTTGCTCAACTTGTGACAAGCACCTTGAATGCATTTCCTGAGACCAAGGTGTTCCTGTTTGTATGCTGTTCTGGAAGATGCTTTTTATTCCCTCTCAAACTCAGACCTAAGCCCTTTAATGCTTCAGGACTGTGTTGCAGTTAGTCTCACTTCTTTTGGAGAGAAGCTTATCACAGAGACAGGACTTGTGTTTTCCTTCCAGTCAGATGACTGTGCTGTAATACAATACACTGCACACGAGATTTTAAAGCACTTCTATACCAAGCCTGTCTCTGCTTTCTTTTTAGTGCCTGTCAAAATAGTACTCCTGCAAGCCTTCTGTTTTACAGAGGGTGAAAAAACCCCTAGAACAGCAGTAACCAGCAATCTCTGTATTCCAGCAAAAAGAAGAGAAATGGCTTTGAGATTGCAATGTAATTTCAGGCTCTGAAAATGAAATTGGCTCCATGGAGGAAGAAAGGGAGGGAAAAAAATGGAAAAGAAAAAGAACTCCTACTGAAATGTTTTCTCTCTGTCTCTTTTGGCTTTAGCTACTTCTCCCTGTTCTGGCCTGATTGCTTTTAATGTGCAGTATATGTTTAACACTGAAATAGTGAAAGCATAACCTGTTTGCCTGAAATCAGTTGCATTTTAAAGGGGATGTCACCTTTCCTCCTCCTTATCTCCATATATGCTTTTGAACCCCAGGATAAATTAGAGGGAAGAAATTAGACACCACAAAGAGATTTACCTTAATGGTGATTCCAATGGTGGGAACAGGTGTTAAACAAAAGTATTTTGAAAGATTACCAAAGAATCGGCACACTCTGAAAAGCAATCAAGTTGTTATTCTGACCAACATTATTGATCCTATGTATGTTTTTAGGCTGCCCCAGTTGTGAAGGAAAACATTAACTTAATGCACTTTAGCAAACAGATCCCAATTTTTTATTTATTTTTCATTTAGGGCTGTATTGATTATCAAGAGACACATAAAGAGGTGGAGGAGTGTCACAATTCCTAGGAAGGGTCAACTGAAATGGCATTGTGCCTGGCCATGGGATCAAACATGCATCACTGCTACTGTGAAGAAAATTAACTCTGTCCCACCCCAAACCAGTAGAATGTGAGAGTCATCAGACAATAAATAGCTGATTCTCTTCCTCTTCCCACCTCATGGGGATATTTGCGATCTGGTCTTTAAAAAGCCTAAACTTTACCCAAACTGTCACATTCACGTGAAAGACAACAACATAGAAAGGTTTGAAAGAATTTTTTTTCTTATTGCTGCTCTGTGTTTGTGCTTTGGAACAAATTAAACTGTGCTGGGAACAACTGTTCTATAGCCCATCTAAACTGACATTTTATTCTTTCGAATAACAAAAGGTAAAATATTTGAAGACCGTGTTCTGGTTTCAGCTGGGATGCAGTTCATTTACTTCTCAGTAGCTGGTACAGTGCTGTATTTCAGATTTCGGATGAGCTTGTTATTGATAACACAGGGATGTTTCAGTTGTTGCTGGGTAGTGTTTACTCGAAATCAGAGGTCTGATCATCCTGCTGATGATCAGAGGGGTGGAGCACCTCTCCTATGAGGAAAGGCTGGGAGAATTGGGATTGTTCAGCCTGAAGAAGAGAACTCTCCAGGTCGAATTTATTGCAACCTTTCAGTATTTAAAGGAGATGTATAGGTGAAGGAGAGATTTTTTGTAAGAGTATGTTGAGATAGGACAAAGGGGAATGGCTTCAAACTGAGAGGGGACAGGGTTAGATTTAGAAATTATTCCTTGTGAGGGTGGTGAGGCCCTGGCACAGGGTGCCCAGAGAAGCTGTGGCTGCCCCTGGATCCCTGGAAGTGTCCAAGGCCAGGTTGGATGGGGCTTGGAGCACCCTGGGATAGTGGAAGGTGTCCCTGCCCATGGCAGGGGGTGGAATGAGATGACCTTTAAGGTCCCTTCCAACCCAAACCCTTCTGTGATTCTATGATTCCAGTCCCTGCTCATTGCAAGGGGGTTGATAGTATTTAGAAGGTCCCTCCCAACCCAAAACCATTCTATCATTCTATTAATATATTTTACTTTATTTAAATTATTAATAATTAATTCTTCACATTATCAATTACTAAATTAGCTTTTATTTTAATCCACAAGTTTTCCCTGTCTTTGATCCTCTTCCCCATCTCACTAGGCCAGGGGATTGAGGAAATGAGCAAGGGGTTGTATGGTATGTGGTTTCCAACTGGGGTTAAACCACATGAGACTATCAAACTGGCATTAATAAAATCAGTTTAGTTAAAGAGAAAAAAAATTTTTGAAAGCCTCAGTTTTTAAAGGCAGTGAAAGCATTTTATTTCTCTTCTTTTTTCGTGGTCTTAACAGTAAAAATATTTTGAATTGTGGCTTTTAACAAGAAAGTCTCCAGTTATCAAGTGAGAAATTAGCTCAAAGGAAGAACATGTTGATAGCACTGAAATGAATAGAAGTGTTGCTGCAGACCAGGAAATTGCCTCATCTCCATGACCTTAGATCAGCTAAAAAACAAGAGGCTTAAAGTTCTATTTGGGGAGATTTCTTTTGAACCGGAGGAAATCTTTCCTAGTGGCTCCTGGTGAGGATTCATGAAATCGTTAATAGATTACCTGAAAGAACTACATAATTTCCATCACTGTAAACATTGAAGGCCAGGGAAGATAAATGTCTATCAGAAATGGTAACTCTTTAATTGACTGGGGTTTGAGTCGAAAGCATAATGACTTAATTCTGCTTTCATCCTTTTTTTTTTTTCATTTATTGTTTAATAATCTATAAGTGATCATGCACTAAATCAGGTAATTCATTTTTCTTGGGCCTGGTAAACCTCCTTATAAACAGGGATGCCCTTTGAGAGAGAAAAAAAAAAAAAGCAATGAAAAGAATTTAAATGAAAAAATGAAGTAGATCAGAAACTTAAACAATCACTCAAAGTCCTCACTTCTTCCCCCTGACACTGGAAAGATCCCAGATGAGCAGCTTAGAGTTAGACACTGATGCTGTCAAAGTCTAAACTCAGCTGAAATGCATCTCCTCCCCTGCCTAAATCCCCAAGGCCCAACTTCAATAACCATGCTCAGTCTATCTAACACGAATCAGAAGTATGAAGCTCTTCCCAACATGAAATGCCAGACATTTTCTTTTCAAATAACATAACTTGATTAGTGCGGCCATCTGTAAAAATGAATAGAAGGCTTGGTTGTATTCTCACCTTTTCCTGGAAAAGGTCCAAACACAGATCAATCTTTTCTCAGAAGAGAACTCACCAGAAAGCAGAGTAAATTACCTCCATAAAAAAAAAAAAAAAAAAAAAAGAAAAAAAA
>VZTH01008732.1:118561-288509 GCA_013397815.1 Aleadryas rufinucha
AAAAAAGGACTACCCCATGTTGTGGCCCATGTGATCCCATATCCATGGGAGAGGTGTTTTCCCGGTAACAGCTTTATTTCCCGGGCGGGGGGCTGTTTGTACTGGGACTGATACGGTTTTGGAAAACCACGGATTGTAAAGGAAACCTCTTTCTCCTTAACTAGTGGATAGAAAAATTCTTAGAATTGTGAATACTGACTTAAGAATTATGTGATGTTATCCTTTGTGCTGATTTTAGGGGTGAAGAAAGGAGGAGGGGGGTGTGAGTGAAAAGAGGGATTTTGCTTTGATTTTCTTATTATTTTCTTTTCTCTTTTAATTCTATTAATAAACTTTTTCATTTTCTTGATAAGTTTGAGCCTGTTTTGCATTCCTCCAAATCTCCTATCTCACAAAAGATACAGAGGTGAACTAAACCACTACACAAGATTGGTGTTTCTGCCCGGTTTTGAATCCAAACCCCTACAAATTTGGTGCATTGGCCAGGAAAGCGAACTAAACCCGCTACATTTACCTAACAGATTTACAAACAGAAATCCACTTCAGATCTGATGTGCTAGATCTATGGGTTATGTGCCATCTCCAGAATGACAACAAATGTTATTAAACTGTGATTGTTTTTCTCTTGTTTTTACCTTGATCTTTATTTCAGTTGTGTTCCCTGACATGGGCAGGAGAATGGCCAGGGAAGCACTGAGAGGAGCTGCTAAAACACCTTTTCTGTGAAGTCTGGAACATCAGGCAGAGTAACAAAACCGTGGAGGGGCAAAGGGGAACGTGGTCCTGTTCAAAGGTCTGACAGCTCTTCCTGCTTTGGATGCATTCCTTCAACCTCCTTCAAGGCTCTTCTTTGCCCATCCTATGGGATTTCATTTCATTATTAAATTTTATACTACGTCCAGCCTCCTACCTCTCACAGGAGAAGAATGATCTTTTATATCCCCCATCTTTTCCTAGTGTGTCATGATACAAGCAGTCAAATAATTGGGGTCTTTCTACTCCCCATTGCTCCTGAGCTACCCAGTTTGAACCTGAAGGTTTTGTTTAAAAAACCCTACAAAGTGCTGTGAAGCTTGACTAATAAAAACCATCATACTCTGAACCACAGCATTCTGGAGAATGCTTTCAGACACATGGTGTGATTTTTGGGATTCTCCTGTGCAGGGTAAGGAGTTGGATTCAATGATCCTTTTGGGTCCCTCCCAAGTCAACATAGTTTTGGTTCTATGGTTTCTCTCCACTCTTAAGCTTGCTCTGCTTTCAAAGTATTCCAAAAGTGGAGGTGTACCTGACTTTCTATCCTGTGACCAATGGGAGGTGCTTTAACGTGGCATGGATGTATCCCAGTGTGTGATTAACACAAGTGATACGGACATACTGTTTATAATGTGGAGTGAATTTACAAAACACTTCATAAATGTTACAAAACTGGAGGAGTGCTGGCATGCAGGGGGGGAAATTTGAGATACTATCCTCCTTGATTTATTCTTTGTAAAAGAATGTGATTTTCTAAGCAAAGCATATGAAAACTTGAAAATACGGCAGTTTGTTATTTCTTCTTGAGGACCTCTAACGTGTCTGGTTTTAGGGAATAGGAAGGTAGCCAAAATTTGCTGAGAAGAGAATATCCTAAGTACACAAAATGCTTTTGCCATTTATAATTTTATTCTGAACTTTTTTCATTTCCTAAAGTTAAGAGATTTGAGAATAAAGTTCATCGAGTCTTTCTACATAATGAAGGGAGATTGTTAATGCTAATGGCAGGGTATGTGCAAGATTGCATGGTGCTTTTTCCCTGAAAGAACTCCACATTTGTCTGAGATCCAAAGGCAGTGCTTTCTGGATCCAGCTCCTAATACAGAGTCCTTGAATAACACAGAGTAACTTTTTTCTCCCTTTTTTGCCTCAGTTTCCTATGTTTGCCAGGAAATTCTTCTGACAGAATGAGAACATGGTAATCTGGGTTTTTAATGGAGACCTGAAACCCAGACCTCAGTCCTGACACCATTAGGGTGTGTCAGAGCATTATCTCACACAATTCTGTACCCACTCATGTGCTTTGTAGAGTCACCACAGACGTTTTAGAAGTTTTTAAAAACACATTGAAAAGAAATAAATGGACTAACTGGAGGTATTCTTATCCCTCATCATTATGAAGACTTCTAGTTTGTGTCTCCAGAACTTTCTGCTGCATCACCTCAAGGCTAAGTTGTTCTAACTGAATAACAGGACCAACAACCTCTTTATGGAATGTCATGTCAGTCCAGCATTTAAAAAAAATGGAAAATAACAAAAGCACGAAGAGGTGAAACAGATGAAATACAGAGATAAATCAAATAACAAATATAGTCTCTTATCCTAAGGCATTGAAGACGTCCATTATATCCTGTATGGATGGACAAAGATCTGACTTAAAATTAATTTCTGTTCACAACGAGATCTTGGCCAAAACCATTGCATTTTCCTAGTGTTGATGCTGCATTTCTCATTATTATATTTCCACAGATCTGCAATACCCCTGAAATTACCTTTTCTCCATTCATCTTTCCTGCTTTGGAGTTCATTTGTATTTCCTTCCATTACTGACCCTGTCACTTTGCTTCCACTCCAGACTCCCATTGTTCTGCTCAAACTATTTATATTCTAGTCCTTGGTTACACTTCAGTCCATGACTTATTTCTGAATTAGTTACAATCCCAGACACATTATTCAATCTACTCCTTTATTTTCTCAGCATCTTATCTCTCTATCAGAATTCATCCTCCCACTTAGTTTTTCATCAGCCACATAGGTCAAGGATGGCTGATTTTTATTCACAGCACACAACTCAAAAATGTGAAATGACACTTTTTTACCTACTTCCATTTTTTTTTTTTTTAATAACTAACACACATTTTGTCTCCAACAATCTTTCTTAAAAGACACTATTACGTATTCACAAATTTCTCTGGATAGTCATGAACTGGGCAGGAAATATTCCTACCAGTCAAGTGTACTTTGGCAGTTCTGCTTCCAGCTGATCCAGAAGTGCAGACATATTTCATGGATACCTGATGGATAATTACTCCATTGGGTTTGCCCCTCACCAACACACACTAGTTTGCTATGTGATCCTGAAAAAATTTTGTCAAAGATTTTACTTCATCCAGTCTTTTTTCTCTGTGCTGAATAATGACAAGGTGGAATAAGCTGTATTCTGTTAATCCTGATGGATGTATATAGAGGGTCAAATAATGTATTTTTCATATTTTATAGGAAGTACATTCCCAGGATCAACTTTGAAAGGTTAATGCAAACATCCAGCATCTGATCTTTACTAAAGTGGGAAGAGCAAAGTGTTAAATACTGAGATTAATAAGCTTTGGAACAGTCCTTATAAAGATGACATTAAGAATTATTTTAATACTGCATTTTCGTACCAACTTGAACATAATCGGATTTTGTTCTGCTTGTTTTCCTTTAACTGACCTTTGTGTGTATTTTCCAGGACATTGTTTACTCTGTTTTATGCTGTCTGGCTTTATAAATGGATCTGTTGTGTGGTAAAGTCTCAAATGTGGGTGGTTTTTTTTCAGAAATGCAGACAAATTATGCCCAATGCTTTCACCTTCAATGGGTTCAACAAAATCAATTGAGTTATATTAGTAATGTACTTTCCAACACTCAGCAGCCATCTAGCTTTGAATTTTAATAAAACTAACACATTGTGTATTGGCTGCTGCATGAGTAGTAGTATTATGTTGCACTTATATAATAATAATTCTATTTACTAGGCAAGATACAAATGAAACACCCAGAATACAATAACAAAAAAAAAAAAAAAAATTAGAACTCAAGATACTTTTTTCAAGCACCATTACACCTGAAAATTAAGTGAACTGCAATGCTTTGTTTTACTTTTCTCTCTTCCCAGGCAGAAGTCCTGCCTCCTTAGGTAGAGAGCTACAATAAGTTTAGCTACTCAGTATTGATGTGAGTTGTTGCACTGAATACATGATGGTGTGTAACCAAGACAATCTCTAGACACACTCTATACCACTTTCTGTACTCCATAGCATATGGGAGAAAGTAAAGCTGGAATTATCAGCCAGTTAGCAATGAAACAGCAAAGTCTGGGACCTTTTCCTGCCACTTGTGCTGATACAGAAAAGGTAATTCCAGTGCAAGAGTCCCTCATTCAGATCCTTCAGGTGCTAAATTTCACCACTTGCTGTAAGCATTTTCCAAAAAATTCAACAGCACAAATTGTGGGATGACTGGAGAAGATGAAGAACAACTTCTTTTGTGCTAGGAAAGCATCTTACTGCTGAAAACAGTAATTTACCACTGAAGGTGGAAGTATTGGCAGGACAATGAATGTGTGCACTAAGCTGAACTAAGTATCTCTGAGAGGATATTTATATACTTATCCCATTTGCTAGTCTTAATGTAGCTATTGAAAAGAGGTTTGTTTGTGAGATTTTGTTTTATTTCACAGGTTTTCACAGAGATGCTGAACTTAGAGATCTGGTTTAGTGGTGGCTTGGCAGTGCTGGGTTAAAGGTTGGACTTGATCTCAGAGGTCTTTCCCAACCTAAATGATTCTATGATCTTTAAAGTGATTAAAGAGAACTTCCACACAGTACTGTAAAGACCCCAGACCCAAGGAATTGTCAGATGGTACCACCTGTATCCTCCTGCTTTCTCTTGCCTTTGCTGTTGTGTTTATTATCCCAGATTAGTTATTTACAAAGACATTGGGCATCCTGTAGTCAGGACAAATACTCATTTTCTCCTTCTGACAAAGCTTTATGAACAACAACCCCTCCTCACTTGAGAATTCTAATTAACAGTGTACTATTAAGAGGAAAGCCATCATAATTTTGTCTTGGTGCCAATGTTACATAGTTAACATACCCTAGAGTGATGTCACACTGCTGTAAAATACCTTGACATGATAAGGAGCCGAGCAAAGGCTCCTCGGCTAAAACTGTATCTCAAGAAATACTGTTAAATAAACAGATGTCCTACAACATTCCTTCTCATCCTAACTTAGAACAGAGATTTTCCACATTACTGCTTTGTTCCTGACATCAAAGTGTAAGTTTTATGGGTTTTAATTAATTTCTCTTGCAAAACCCCACCACATTTGCAATGTATGTATTATTTCCCCTCTGCTGGTGTTCCTCGAGCCCTGATTCTGTTCCTGTTCTTCTTTCCCCAGCATGTGTTGCATGCAGAACGGGGCTCCTGTGAATTGTCATCGTTTCAGTTGAATGAAGATGTAATAATGTGTTTCTTCTGAGAGTTTTGTCAAGGGCCTCTGCTAACACTGTGGGAAAGCATCAAAAACACAAATTGGAGATGAGTGCTCAATGACTCTTTGCAAAGCTCTCTCATCAAATGTGCTTTCCTCTTTATTAGTACTGTAAATGCTTTAAGTGTGGAAAACTCATTTTGTACATTGCTACAGAAAAGCTTAGTTGAACATGGCGTATGAAATATGCCAGCAATTTTTCAGTTAAAAGAGGAGAAAAATTACAATTACAATTACTGAGTCACAGAGTAATTTAGGTTGGAAAACATCTCCAGCATCATCAAGTCCAACCTTTGACCCATCCCCACCTTGACAAGCCGACCAGAGCACTGAGTGCCACGTGCAGTCATTCCTTGGATAATTCCAGGGATGGGGACTCCACCACGTCCCTGGGCAGCCCCTTCCAATGCCTGATCACCCTTCCAGTGAAGAAATTCCTCCTGATGTCCAGCCTGAATCTCCCCTGGCACAGACTGAGGCCATTTCGTCCTGTCCTGTCACTGGTTTCCTTACCAGAATTTATTTCTGTTTATTTTGTGAGCACCCAATTCAGGTTCCTTGAGGCTTGAATTCAAGGAACCTGAGCACTCACAAATTCACTGGCAGCTGTAGCTTTTTGAAATATAAGTCTAAGAATTGTAACCGTTACATGCCCAAGGAAAAGGGATACTACTATCACATGACCATTAAATTCTGCAAATTTTGTGCAAAGTATGGGACTAATAAAGACTGGTTTTGTATTGCTTTGTGTCTGAGCTGCCCACCAAGCTTCAAATTTCAGCTAAATCTCCCTTTTTCTGGTCATAGTGTCCCATGTGAGAGTACATACTCTGTTGTCTAATAAGGATTGAGCTGAACTTCATCCTTACCAGAAGAATCAATAGGGAGGTTCTACTCTATCCAACTTCTTAATTTGAAAGCAAGGAAAACAAAGAAAGGATGTATAATATGTCAATTTATTTTCAGACTCTACACTGCCCATTAGATTTGGGTGGAATTGGTCAACAGCCTCAAAAATTACCGAACAAATAAGGCAAACATGCAGAAAGGCACGTGTGCAATGTGTTTAATGGCTTACAAACCACACTACAAACCTGAACTGCACCTTCAGCCAGTGTAAATCTATTTATCAATACTGCTTCTGAGAAATTATGCTGATTTTTTTCCATTGAGATCTGAGATCTTTGATAATTTCTGTTAGAAATCCTGTTTTGTTGGATTTATTGTACCTTAATCAACGTTTAGCTTTCTTTAAATTCTCTAGGGCAGTAATGAAAAGGAAAAGCGGGACATAAATGAATCGTAGTGTCTGCAGTACTGTTAGAGAATTTTAAGAAAAGGTTTGGGCTGATTTATTGGCTATTGAGTAACACAACAGAAAATATTCATCATCCTTCAATCTAAGGTCACAGGATGTTGTTGAAGATCTAAAATCACAGTAACAACAGAGGACTTAAATTTACTGCAAATGAATCTTAACATCTAAGGATCAAGAGATAAAAGGGGAAAAAAACACAATGTTTAAGAGATGCCAGAAGGTGGATAACATTTATAATGTCACATGAACAGGCTGTGATAGATGATTTGACTCTTAGAGAGTATTTCAGAAATTGTTGTGATGATGATGATGATGATGATGCTCATTGATTGATTGATTACAGTTTTCACTTGCTGAATGGCATTTTGAATAGAAACACAGGTTAATTAAACTTATAAAAGGACACATTTAATACCATTTACCATGGAATCACAGAACCACAGAATCACAGAAGGGTTTGGGCTGGAAGGGACTTTCAAGACCATCTCATTCCACCCCCTGTCGTTGGCAGGGACAGCTTCCACTATCCCAGGTTGCTCCAAGCCCCATCCAACCTCGCCTTGGACACTTCAGGGATGGGGCAGCCACAGATTCTCTGGGCACCCTGTGCCAGGGCCTCAACACCCTCACAGGGAAGAATTCCTAATAAAAAATGTAAACAGACTGCTCTTATTAGAGAGAGATAAGGTTGACAAAATTAACTAAATGTTAGTAGTGATAGAGTGAGCTTAAAAGCAGAATATGCCATTGTGTAAAAGTAGGTATTAAACTTCAGTGGGGATGACTGATATGTCTTTTAAGTTAAATGAAAGCAAAACAGAGCTTTAAAAAATTATAGGAAAGAAAAGATCTGCAGTATTGTTAGAATTTTATGTGAGGAAACAGAGGGACCATAAAGAGGGCATTGACAGTACAAATGGGAATAATGAGGCAGTACTGAGGAAGAATATTAAGATAAACATCAAAGGTTCTTTAAATACAACAGAAGACAAAGATAGGAAACAAAATATTAAGAAATTGAAGGAGAAAACAAAGCATAGTAGTGTGAACAGCTAAAAATGAGTAGGGAAGTGAGCCACATCTTTACTAGGAGAGTATCCTCAACACAGTTGTGCAGACATGGATTTCCACCTGCTTTCAGGAACAAAATGAAATAATTTGAGGAGTAAAATAAGAAAAGGACACATCTCATAAGCATCCTGTCTGTAAAAGATTTCATTCAGAGGTGGAGAGTGAGTTCATGGTACATTGTTTGGGGGATTTTTTTCAGATTAAGTCAGTGATAGCTCTAAAAGGCCATTCCCTCTGGAAGTCACCACTTCATGATTTTACACATGTAGAAAGTGATGCTAAAGGAAGGAAACAGAAATACAATGGCTAAGCCATAAAATTTATAGCTTTGGGGGCTAGTTAGATACGGTTTAATTGAAATCTGAGGATTCTTTGACAATGTCAAGAAAGATGCTTTGCTTGATTCAGTCCCTTAAACTTTGTTTTGCATTTTCTGCATTTCCTTTTGAAGCAGCTGCTGTTGACCACTAGTGGATATTCTTCCTTTACTAGATTAATCATATTTCTTCTTTTCTTACGTGCCATGAGAACTAAAATCAGAACTTAACTCCTGAGATATTCAAGTTCTTTTACTGCAGACAGTAGTTGTGAACTTTTTGTTCCCTGATTTTGTGAGGCTAATAGGCAAGACCCAGGGCACTGCTTCCTTCTTAATATGCTGATTTTTCTGGATGATGGAAGAAGGGGGAAGAGGCATGACATTTTCAGTTTATAATTATACATACTTGGGTCCTTTCCTTCTCATAATAGCGAGTGATAAAACCAAAGCACGTTCTTTCCTCTTGGTGCCTATTCTGTACATAACGCATCTGTATTATGTGATAATCAGCACATCTCCCACTTCATTATAATATATATAGCCAGGAGTTGCAGGAGTTCACATACTCTGCTATATTCAATTTATTGCCTTGTGGAACCCTCAGAAGTGCTGCAAAGTTTGGCCACTGGCACTCTTAGGAGTATATATTGCCATGAGAGGGAGATGTGCTGACTGCTCAGGAAAGGAAAAGCGCATTTAAAAGAAGCAAATACCGTCACAGAAGGCTGCAATGAAATAACTTTTAAGCATTTGATTAGGAGCCTCCAAAGCCAAAGAAGTTTAGAAGAAACAGCAAGGGCAGTTAATAACCTTAATTCAGTAGTATCCTGGCAAAGGTTGGCAATATACTTGATACTGAGGGAAATATGGTGGAAGGCTGCTGAGTGAGCAAGCATGCTAATGGAGATACATAAACTGCATTAACTGATGGGACTAGGGAGTGAAAGTCTGCCTGATTTTTTAATATACAAACTCTATTAATTACAGTATTTAGGAAAAAATAATATATTCAACAATTTCCTCTCCCTTGCTGCCCCCCACAGCTTTGGTGGGAGGAGGGCACAGCTTAGGAACTGGTGATGTGCTGGGACAGGAATCAAAAAGAGGCTTGAAAAATGTTTCAAACTGTTTTCAGATAAATCAATGCCTTTATATTTTGCAAAACTTAGAGTAACATAAGAAAAACTTAGGTAGAGCAAATATTTCAGAGGTCAGGCATCACTCAGGAAAGGTGAGATGGCCCAATGCAGAAACAATTAAGAAAAGAAAATCTAGCTTTTATTTCTGCCTCTACCACTACACTTCCATGTCACTTTTGGCATGTCACTTCATCTGACTGCTCTCCCAAACATCACTTCTCAAAACAGGCTGAGAATACTGCAGGGATGGGCTGGTTCTTACAATGTATTTGCATTTATACAAATAATAAGAAAAATCACGTTCACCAACAGATATGGTGGCCAAGAATGTTTAGCTTTCAAATAAATACATAAACACAAAGATTACATAAACTTGAGTCAAAAGTGGAGGCCCCTGCAACAAAAATAATGAGCTTGTGCAGCACAGGTGCAGAGAGCACAGATAGGTCACAAACTCTAGTAAGCCAAGAGATTTTAAGAAAGCACGTATAATGCTGCCCTGAGCATCTCATTGCAGAGGAAACAGGGCAGGAGACTGCCCAGGAAAACTCTGCATCCTGACACAGTAGACCATGTAGAGTTTTCCTGATGAATGGCTAGTCTGAACAAGAGAAGCTCTTTTCAACATATGACCCTTCTTTGGTATTTTTATAGTTTAATTCAGACACCTGAGTCTGAGAAAGGGGGATTTTCTTTTCAAACTCTATAGAAAGTCCCTGACCTGGATAAGGGCAGTGCAAGTCCTTATCACACCCTTGTGTCCCACCTCTAATGTAAAGACACGGAGTGCAGACCACAGGAGGAAACGTAATTGCTGCTCCCTGGTCATCTTTCTGATACCTCTAGCACCAGGTCTGTCAGTAAAACCTGAAAAAATTGCAAATACACCATCAGAACCATAAAAAACATCTCTGCCTGTTCGTGCTGGCCAATGAGCCACCTGGTTTCCCTTCAGTGCAGGTTCCAAAGCTGTGCTCTAAAGCCCCCTTGGACAAAGCCAGTTTGCAGTCGCTGTGACAGCACCTGTAGCTGGGGTTACACATCACACCCAAACCATTCCACATCAATTTCTTCCTAGTATGCAATGATTTTGTGGTTACATATCACACCCAAACCATTCCACATCATTTTCTTCCTAGTATGCAATGATGTTTCTTCATATGACTCAGGTCCTATCTAAAATTAAAGCCGGGGTATTCTGTACCAGCTTTGTGGGAGATGGAATACTTTTTCTTAAAATCAGTGCTTATCAGTCACAGACACTTTATCCTTTTCATGTGGTGTCATTGGATACATCCCAAAAATTAAGGCATTGTGGTGAGAAACAGAAATTTTATTTTATTTTCCATGCAATGATGCAGGAAAGCCCTGACCAACTAAGGGATAAAGGTTAGAAAAAGAGCAATTAATGGAGAAACCTCCAGCTCCATGAGGACAGAGAAATATTAAACTACATTTTTTTAAGCACGTAGCAAAAGCAAAAAAAAAGAAAAAGGTAATGTGATAAGATGACTCATTCTGGACACAGATACTGCAAACAGTGGGGAATTTAATTGCCTTGCAATTAAAGGGTGAAGGCACAGAGAGGGCAATAGTTTCTATTAGGCAGGAAGACAGCTCGACTAGCAATAAATCACTCCTAAAAAACAAAGACTTTTGAAATACTCTGATCATTTGTAGACGTCTGCAGGAGAATTAATGTGTGAATGTGGGAAAATTCACATAGGCTATAACAATGCCAGAGTTGCCCTAAACACTGGAGTGTCTACCATACCACAGGAGACAGATAAGATATTAATATAAAAACTTCCAGTTGATTCCAAAGCAGAGTTATTTTACCATTGTAGTCCTATAAATAAGATTTAGAAATGTATTAAATTTCCTTTCTTTTTTCCCCCTTCACTTTTTTAGCAAAACAGAGTTCTCTACAGAGAATACTAACAGCAAATACTGCTGAGTGAAACGTGATACATTTGAGGCCATTTCCCTGGTAAAAAACTCAGGAATGTATCCAAAGAGAATCAATGATTTGGTAGAGATATAACACACTCACAAAAAATATCACTTCTAGCAAAATATTTTTTTGTTGTTAATAAGGTGAGGGAGGAAAACAGAAGCTGAGGGGGATGAGGGAGTTACTTGCTAGTATAGGAAGAAAAAACCCTTCTTGCAATTCACAGAAAGCTGTTTCATAGTGGGTATTGCCATGAGCAGAAATCCCAGTTAAAGCATCATTTATAAAATCATGTATTATCCCAACATCCTCTTATAACAGATTAATAGCTAAGATGTCTAATCTCATGTTCCTTTTGATTGTGTGTGATTATCCAGATATATTTGGTGTCATGAAAGTGGCTCTGCGACAACTGGGATTTTGCTGCACTGACATCTGACCTTTATTAACATATATTACTAAAGTGGGTTCCTTGCCAGCATCCTTTAGTACATCAGCAAGTTAAATAAAAATCATTGATAGCTTAAGAAAAGGAGAGTTTGTGCTCACCCTCCTCAAAATTTACTTTATAAAATGTAAAGTTGCTGAAAAAACCCACTCTGCGCTGTGCAGCAAACTCCTGGAGCCTGACTGTCAGGGAGCAGAGGGGAACAAGGGCGATTCTCCCACTCTGTCACCCTAAAAGTTTTCTCTCCTCATTTTCTTTTCACTCTGTCATTATTGTGTTTATGACATAATATGGGCTCCCTCTGGTGACTAATTGAACACCTGCAAATTCCCAAAGCTTTTAATCAAAGGCTGAAGCCTGATTGATCAAATCATCTGCCTGTGTACGGGGGATTGTGACATCCTTCTGCATTTCAGTGTGTGCATAAATCCCATCACAAACTTATGGAAGAAACAAATCTGAGAGAAAGATGCCTATTTTGCCCAGGCATGCAGTTTTAATTCTAATATTTTCTAACCATTACAGAAAATCCACTGCAGCTGAGCAATGCAGGGCTGGAATTACAGGTTTCACATGAAGAAAATAATTTTTGAAAACCCATTTTCTGTTGAAATAATGAACTGATCCAGGGATGGAAGTAGGAGTTGTCACGGCCATGTGCCCTCTCAGGGATTCTTGGGGGGATCCTGTGCAGGGCCAGGAGTTGGACTTGGGTGATCCTTGGGTGTCCTTTCCAGATCAGGATAGTCTAGGATTCTATGTAAGAACACGCTGTAGTGGTCTAGAATGTTTCAATATTATTTATTTCAGAGGAAAGACCAGGTCAATTTTTAAGATGCACAGCAAGTTCAAAATGGAGCAAGGCTAGACTGAAGTTTCAGGGACTTTTGAGGCAGAATGCAGAAGTTCATGGAAATCACCACTGATGGACATCTCAATCCTCAGCATATTCATAGTGCAGACTGGGCCTTTTTAGGTATTCTTAGTGTCTGCAAGCCCCTCCTATCATATTTCTGGTAATAACCACAGAAACAGTTCTTCCTAACAGCTGTCACATAGTGAATGCAGGTAGCCTTGCACAAAAGTAAACAAAAAATGTTACTTTAAATGAACAGAGAGTAATTGGGTTTTATTTAAGATAATGCAATTTCATGGACAAAATTTTCTCTATTTTAAGCCACTCTGAAGGTCTCTCACTATTTTTCCCACGTTGCAGGAGCACGGAAATGTCTGAGATGAAGACAGGGCATGTCCTTTGGAATAAGCCTTTTAAGGATGAACATCCTGACATCTGAGATCACCGGCAGTTCTCTGTGTCTTTTGGCTGGATAATAAGGCAACCATAGGGAAAAAAAGGAATAATAACTCATTTTAGGCATCATTCTAGAGATGTATCATTTTTCTTACTGTATCAGCATTATTACAACCTTTAAGGCACTGTTTAATGATGGTTACCCATTGTAATATGTTTCATTACACTTTTTCCTAGGAATTTCATAAAACTTTTTGAAGGCACAGCAAGAGTTAATTTTATTCTGGGTTTCAGCCCAAGGACTACCAATATGTAGCTTCATTCTACAATCTGGTTGGGGTTTTTTTCTAGCATAAACATATTTTTTCTTCTTTTGCATTTGAAAATGCAACGGTACAGTGAATTCTTCAAGTTTGAAATCTCAGTCTCTCACACTGTGTGGTTGTATTCAAGGGTTTGGTCAGTCTGAGAGGGTTTGGTCAGGCTGAGAAAGTTGGCATTGGTCAGCCTGGAGAAGAGAAGGCTTCAGGGAGACTTTTGAGCACCTTTCAGTGCCTAAAGTGGTGACAAGAAAGCTGAAGAGTGACTTTGGATGAGGGCTTGGAGTGACAGGAGAAGTGGGAATGGCTTCAAACTGACAGGGGGCAGGGTTAAATGGGATATTGGGAAGGAATTGTTCCCTGTGAGGGTGTTGAGGCCCTGGCACAGGGTGCCCAGAGAAGCTGTGGCTGCCCCTGGATCCCTGGAAGTGCCCAAGGCCAGGTTGGACAGGGCTTGGAGCAACCTGGGATAGTGGAAAATGTCCCTGCCCATGGCAGGTGAAACTGGATGAGCTTTAATGTCCTTCCAACCCCAACCACTCTGTCATTCTGAGACTCTAAGTCAGACTGCTCAATAAATTAATAACTTCCTGGAAAGACACTATAATTTCATTGAAAGTGGTGACTCAGATTATTATAATCTAATTTATAAATAGTCACATGCTTTACAAAATCTGTGAAGTCACCTGCAAGGGAGTGAGTGTACTTAAGTCCCTTCCCAGTCTCTTTCATTCTCTTGATGTGAGATGATCTCTTTTTACTCCCCACTGTCTATATTATACAAGCCTTATAATTTTTTTTTTAGCAAATACAAGGAATGAAACAATTTTTAATATATCCTTCAAGAAAAAATAATAATGATTTATGTTGCTTTTGCACCTTTAGTTTTTTCTACTTTAAAAAAAAAAATTGTATACAGAATTTTTTCTAAAAGTTTGGGATGTATTAGGTTTTTTTGTAATTAGCTACAATTTTTTTTTTAATTATTTTTATTAGCTATGGATATTCCCATATTTTCAACACATTTTTTCCTATTTTCCAAAATTTCCTTGTGTGAATTCATTGCTTTCTTAATAGTAATTAAGCAGAAAATGGATTATTCCCATTTTAAGTGTGTAGAAGTGAAAAATTACTGGAAATATTTTGTTATTTCTGTAATTGGAGATATCAGAAATGTATCTTTCAAGAAAGAATTTTGACATTTTCACAGTTGCAGGAGAAATTAATGTGCAAAAATTGTACAAAGTTGTTTTTTTTTTTTCTGCTTGCAAAATGCAAGCATTTTAACGAAGGGTCAATCTTGAAAAAAAAAGGCACTTTTTGCAATGAGCAAGTGATGAACAAACATGACTATGAATAGTACAGTGGTATTACTGAATCACAGAAGGTTTTGGGGTTGGAAGTGACCATAAAGAGCATCACATTCCTCTAGCTCAGGTTGCTTCAAGCCCTCTCCAGCCTGGCCTTGTATGTTCTTATTGCTCCAGCAGTAGCCACCAGGTTCTGCTCTCTGATTTGCTCAGCAACAGGAATCAAGATCTTTGTTCTTAGGAATAGTAGCATCATTTAGTGAGCCATTACGTTTTCAGACTTTCTTACATCTGATAGTCCATCTCAAGCAACTGAAAAAATGCATGTGGATAAAATACGGGAGATTTTACAGAAATAATTGCCATCTTGGCCATTTCAAGAAAAAAACCCTGTCTCATTCTGAAAGAAGCAGCAGTTAATGTTTTTGAAGAGAATGGATTGAACTGCTAAAGAACTCTGTCCACTGCAGCATGGTTAGTGCATGAAAAGGTGTCAGTCACTTTAGAGCACAGGAGATACTACATTTAGTCATGGACTACAAACTCTCCTTCTTCTCTCCATTTTCCTTTTGATGGTAGAATAGATCCCAGGAATTTTGTTCCACATAAACAATCTTCAGCTAAATGTAAGTGCATGAAATAAAAATTATTTTATGGATTAAAAATTATCATTTCATACTAAAAGAACGAGTATATAGGAGAATATAATCTCTGGTAGGATTAATTTTTCTTTTAGTTGGATCACAGGTTTTTTGTGTTGTTTTCTGAGACACATTTCAAAGGAAATGGATGTTGTTTATTCTATACAAACTTTGTAAGAAAGCTTCACCAGTCAGGATCTTTCACAATCAAAGATACCAAAGAACTGCAGCCAGCTGTAATTTAAAGTTGTGTTGCTTTATACTTGTATAATAATGCAACTGAGGGACTGGGAAGTGGTGGAGTCACCATATATTTAATAATGATGTCCTGTGTGAGCTCCTTTTCCTTAAGGAAGCACTGAGCCTGGAAGAAAATTCCCATTAGTAATTGTAATAAGTAATTGTGTGGCAACTGTCAGATAACTTTCAGAGCAAATGGCTCGATCCCCACATCCATGTCTGCTTGGCATGGCACCCACCCAGGGCCAGGACTATTCACATAATCGGTATCAAACTTTGCCAGATTTCTTTTTTTTTTTTAAATTTTATATTACATTTTCTTCAAAAGCAGAAGCAAGAGCTTTTGAATAATAACACTTTTTAGAGGCAAAATCCCAAGTTAAAAGCATTACTCTTGGTATGAAGTTCAATGTGATTTTGAGAGAATTTCTTTTTTTTTTTTTTAACTTTTGTGATTAATTTGTGTTTCTGGGTGCTTTGAGCTGTGAAAACAAGGTCACTTTGTGGTGGCTTGGCTGACTGAATCAGTCTTGGTGTAATAAATGATGGAAGTAAAGGACATAATGACACTTTAAAGGTCAAATCAAAGAAACCATGGATGTTAGCTTGGAAATTTGATAAAGTGGGGCCTTTTTGTGAGGCAGCAATGGGATGGGAAAACATGCAAGAATCAGTTTGAAATTGCCTCAGAGACTGTTCTTTCAGTATGGGTTCTCCACCCTATGTTAAACAGCAGGGTAAGGAAGGGGAAGCAGAACAATCACAAAACTACTAAGTTGTCTTATTAAAGAAGAGATAAAATGAGAAAGGAAAAATTAAACTAAATATAAAAAGAGTTTTCATAAGCTGCCATATAATTACGTCCTTCTCTCAAACACACAAAGTCTTCATATTCAATTCCCTATTGGAATGAATATTGATTTCTAATTAAAGCTAAAGGTGTCATATTCAAAGTGAAAAAAATTCAGTTTTGGGCCATCACAAATAATTGACATTCCATAAATTTGTGGAAATAGCCAGATGGGTCATGGTTAGATATATCCTGGTTTGGTTTGGTTTGGTTTGGTTTGGTTTTTTGTTTGTTTTGTTTTGTTTTAATCAGAGATAACCTAAACTGTTAAAAATAATTTTTTTTAAAGTATGTATTTAAATAAATATGAAATCAAAGAAAGTATATGAATTCATTTGCTACGCAGACATCTTGCAAAAAAGTCTCTTGAGGTACAGGATTTATTGAATAGCAAGAATGTAAATACTTCTTATTTAATCAAGTTTAATATATTTTTTTTCGGTGGAAATATATATGCAAAACCACTTTGATATTTAATGAGAGAAGCTGTTCCTGTTTAAGACTATAAATATTTTTTTCAGGTTCCCATTAAAATCAGGCAAAACTGAATTAATTTGGGAAGCTTTTCTAAGGGGGTAAACCTCATAGCTTTGCCTGTCTTTTGTTTGATATTGAAGTTTTAGTAATGGCAAAAATTGGGAAACTGGCAGTCTGCTCCTTGGCTGTTTCTTTTTGGTGCCACTTAGAGGATCCTTCGTTCTTTGTATCCTGGTCACTGCTTCCTTCCTTAAAAGAGCTGAGGGGATGAACAGACAAGAAATTAAGAGAATAATACTGAACTTTGGAAATGAAACTTTTCTTTAGAGGCTGAGGAGAAGAAAAAATATTCCCTGCTTTCATCTTTTACTGGCATAAATCCTTTACAGATGCTGTTGGTGGCCTCATTAGTTCAAGAAATTTGTTAATAGAGGTGCCAGTCTTTATTCCAGGAAGCCCTGGAACATCTTTAAAATACATCTTTCTTGTGCTGTGAGCATGTTCTGAGATTTCTTAAAGTATAAAAAAACTGGCAGGAGTTAAAGCTGTTTCTTTATATATATATGAAAATATATATGTACTAGTTCTAGGGGAATGGCTTTAAGCTGAACGAGGGTAGATCTAGATCACATTTGGGAAGAAATTCTTCCCTCTGAGGGTGGTGAGGCCCCGGCACAGGTTGCCCAGAGAAGTTGTGGATGCCTCATTCCTGAAGATGTTCAAGGCCAGGTTGGACGGGGCTTGGAGCAACCTGGGACAGGAGAAGGTGTCCCTGCCCATGGCAAGGGGGTGAAACAACGATCTTTAAGATCCCCTTTAACCCAAATCATTCTGTGATTCTGTAATACTTTTAAGCTTAATTTTAAGTAGTTTAGATACTGTTTTTTTAAAGCATTGACCTTTTTCCTTCCCATTTTCTGGTGACATCATTTGTTTCTTTGTTTCTTTTTTATTAAGTTTTATAATCAACTCCCTAGAAGTCAATCCCTCGATAATATAAGCATATTGAAATGGATGGATATTTTAACTATATTAAAACCTTATTGTACTAAACAAACTGCCATTTAAATAGCTGTGCTCTTAACAATCTTTTTTTATCTTAAACATTTTCTCCAAAGTCACACTTCAAGCTCTGTATGAGAGGGATGTGCTGCTGAAAATGTTCCAAATGCCTTATCATTAGCTTCAAACTGAAGGAGATTTCCCCCCTTATTTGGAAAATAAGATAGAGAAGAAATTCCTGTTTCAGGAGAGGGTGACTGGTTTGGCTAGGCTGTGTGCCATTTATATATCTTGTTTTTCATAGGCATCATGGAAAGTATTATCTCCATACTCCATATCAGAGGGGATGCCACACTGCTTGGGAAGAAGACAGAACCAGCTGGCTCTGTGCCCAAAAACCAAAGCCCCCACCTCTGAAGCCCACAGATGTGAAGTCCACAGGGATACTGCTTTTGGCTGGGATAAAGTTAATTTTCTTCATAGCAGCCGATATGGTGCTATGGTTTGGATTTGTGACCAAAACAACGTGGATAATTCAGGGATATTCTCCCTATTGCTGGGCAGAGCTTACACAGGGCCAAGGCCTTTTCTGCTCCTCACCCCACCCCAGCAGCAAGGAGTTGGGGGTGCAGAAGACATGGGGAGGGGACACAGCCAGGACAACTGACCCCGATTGACCCAAGGGATATCCCAGATCATATGGCCTGGTGCTCAGGATGTCTTCTTTGCTTTGTATTTGTGGTTTTTTACTTCTTAAACTGTGTTTCTCTCAGCCTCTGTGTTTTCTCACTTTTACCCTTCCAATTCCCTCTCCCTTTCCACAGGAGGCAGCAAACCAGGGCTGTGAGGGCCTTATCTGCCTACTGGGTTAAACCACAACAGGTTACATGAAATCAATTCTTCTGAACACTCCACACAACACCAAGATTATCAAAGCCCTGATCTAAATGAAGAGATGGATGTGGAGGCTGTGACTGCAGATTCGGGAGCTCACAACTGAGGGCTGATGCTATTTTTCATCCTTTTTCTCTTTGCCTGGAAGATCTACATCTTATCTTATACCTACATGGTAAACACAGGTCTTTGTGCAATCAAGAGGTTTCATTTTGTAAACTTGAGCCCATCCTTTATTAAAGGAAAACAGAGACCTCCTGGAGGCAAGTTTTATTAAACTGAACACCTCACTTTCTAAATCAAGCAATTAAAAAGCATGTATGATTTTTACTCCAAATATCAAATATGGGAAAGTTCTACAGACGTTTTTCCTTTGAAATTTAGTCAGGATGAGGTGTGTTTGTATCAGTCTTGCAGAATTAATACAGCTTTTTTCTGTGTCAATTCAGTCTTGCACCCAAGCTACAGGAATTCTTGTGCTGCTTCCAAAATAGCATTTAGAATCCATTTTTTCTGTACTGACATCAACTCCAATATATGCCCCAATTGAAGTAATGTTGAGTTTAAAGGTCAAAACTCAGACACCTCTGTGCTCTTGTAACATGGAAAAAATGGTGAGAGACCTTCAGGGTGGCTTAAAATAGAGAAAATTCCTGTAGGCTCCAGGCTTGTTTTTTAACCATGGAAATTAATAGTGAGTCACTGTTGGGGGTAAGAAACAGGTGATAAATGCATGCTGCATTTTGTGTCAGCTCTTAAACTATATCATGGTAGGGATTAATGACCAGGGACATGCATATCTGCAAGATAAGCAATATGATAAAAAGAAAAAGCTTCATTTGCCTACTTTATTTTTGGATTATGCATGGCTGAATTCTTATTCTGTGGAGTTGTAGAAACTGTCACCATGTAAAGCAACTAGATCTGCTATTTTACTGTCTACTGGGAAGTTGTTTCTGAATTTCATGTCTTTTTAAACTTAGAGAGCAATTGGATATCTACAGGACAACGTAACAAATGTCAGCAAAATAAATAATTATAGTAGGACTTGCTCTCTAATTATTAATTGAGCAGTGATATATGGTGTGGGGTTTTTTTAATTTCTGCTTTTATTTAATTTGTGTGTTTACTTGCTTTATTTTATTGAATACTGTCCCATATCTCCACTTTTCTTCTGATTATGGAGTTGCCTCTTTACGTTATGTGTTCATTCTTCATCTGTTTTGGTATGGCAGCAAGGATACACATTCACATGAAGACTGGGACACTTGGTAAGGGGAGTTCTGAATAGAGGTGACACCTTTGACTGCCATTATACCCTTTCACCTGGTAAAAGAAGAGGAATAACATTGAAAAGAGTAGGAACAACATTGTCCCCTTGGAAATATATTTAGCTTCTATAGAGGAAGTAAAATGGATGATGTACCTACTCAGTAGTTTTTTGGTACCTTTCCTGTTTTTAACCAAACATTTTTTCCCTTCCCTCCAATTCCACCCTGACATTTTAGAATTGAACTTCATTCTTATTTCAGCAACACCAAAGATGTAGGAAGGGGAGAGGGAACAGAGTTGGCTTGTTCTGCTTCTTTTCTCCCAGTAAAAATGAGATGGGGTATTGATCCAGTGTATTTTCAGTCATCTAACAGCTAGACCTAAATTAGAAATTAGGAATGTGGTCAGGAAAGAATTATTACTTAATTTAGGCGTGCCTAGTTCTTCTGTACATGCCCCAGTGATGATGTAGAAATTCCAGGTTTTCACTTAAGATGTCCTGGGTAACTTAAATCACATGAACTTCTGCTGCTGTGGCTTGACAGTCCATACTGATGTTTTTGTCTTAGCAGTCCTTAAATTGTTTGAAAAGAAAAAAAAAGAGACTAGAATGATGTAACTTGAGATTTCTTTTCTGCTTTCTCAGATAGAATGCAGAATTTGGTACTTTTGTCTTTTGACACGGTGGTTCACTCTTTCCTGGCTCAGACTCTGCTGGAAGGCAGCAAGAGAAGCCTTTGGGACAAGGGCACCTCGAGACACAGGCCATCAAGTTGTCTTCAGGTTTAAGAATCATTTAACCTATTTTATCTTGCTTTAATGTGAATGTCAACAGACGAATCACCTTGACTCTTTATAGGTATTTAGGAGAAATGGACATTTCTGACCTATTTTCAATGTCTATGTTAGGGTGCCATGATATGAAATATGTGATTCCTCTCCATAGACACAGAGGGTTTTCCTCTGAGGCCTCAGACATATCCTTTCATTTTTTCCATGTCTCAGCTTAATGTGGGTATATTACCTTTCTCATTCCTTGTTTTCTTCTCTTGCATAAGTAGACTGCACTATTTTCTGCTGTAGGGGCTGCTTTTCAATGTATTTTGCCAGTGCTTCAAATGAAGTTTCTCTGTAATGCAAGCAAAGGAGATGAAGAACCTTCCTTTCTGTTGCAAGGTTAAAATACTTCTGAACTTCATGAATCTCTGCTGTTGGCTGTGCAGCAGAATTACACAGTCCTTTCATGTCTGGGTTTTTTCAGATATCTTTCTGATATTATGGGGATGTCTCACAATATAATCTCAAACTGAAAGACGTTAAAGGAAAAACCAGATAAGAGAACTATTTCTCTCTTTAAAAAGAGCTACATGTATACCCAGACGTATAAAAATGTCAAACAACGTGTTCCAGTGAGGAATATGTTTAAATATGCCTTTATAATTATCTTTCTGAAGTGATGCCATTAGTTAAAAAATCAATGCTCTGAAGTAATGCTTTTAGAGAGTGCAATGTTCAGTTGGAAGTTTGTTCTAGATGAGACCTTTACTCAACATCCATCCTTCAAAGAAGATTTAAGGAAAGCAGATGTGTCTCTCATCTGCTCTGCTTTTATTAGAAAGAATGAAGAGATACTTTTGTAAGTTCTTCCACAAAAGCAGCCTAATTAAAAGGCTTGGGTATACACAGTATTTAAAATTACTCAATTCAAATTACCTTTTTTTTTTTTTTTCTGTTCTTAGGTACAATAACTACTCTTGAAAAAAGACTGCTTCAGGCTGTGATCTTAAGGTTGAGGGGCTGAGCTGGAGACATGATCCATGTTTTCCAGTGAAGCTGCACTGTTTTATACAATACAGTTTTCAGGAAAAGGGAGAGATACAGTAAAAAAAGACAGTAAGATGTTTTTGTAGCCTCATGCACAGGGTCTTTGCCTGGTTGGGTAGAGAGGCTTTGGATGAATTCCTTCCAGGGTTCTTCTTTAATACATAATATAAACATTGGCCTGTTGGGTCTAAAACGAAAAAAATTCATAAGATTTTGTCACTCTTATCACAGCTGCCAGCCTGATATTTACAGGCCTTTCCTGGCAATTCCCTGAGGCTAAGGAGCATGTCTTCAGGACTCTGGGTGAACTCTGTGTTCCTTCACAGATGACCAGTGACACCNAATTAAAATTTCTTTTTTTTTTTTTTTTTTTCTGTTCTTAGGTACAATAACTACTCTTGAAAAAAGACTGCTTCAGTCTGTGATCTTAAGATTGAGGGGCTGAGCTGGAGACATGATCCATGTTTTCCAGTGAAGCTGCACTGTTTTATACAATACAGTTTTCAGGAAAAGGGAGAGATACAGTAAAAAAAGACAGTAAGATGTTTTTGTAGCCTCATGCACAGGGTCTTTGCCTGGTTGGGTAGAGAGGCTTTGGATGAATTCCTTCCAGGGTTCTTCTTTAATACATAATATAAACATTGGCCTGTTGGGTCTAAAACGAAAAAAATTCATAAGATTTTGTCACTCTTATCACAGCTGCCAGCCTGATATTTACAGGCCTTTCCTGGCAATTCCCTGAGGCTAAGGAGCATGTCTTCAGGACTCTGGGTGAACTCTGTGTTCCTTCACAGATGACCAGTGACACCACCCCCAAAGCCAGAGCTCTGCTGGAGACTGTCAGACAGAACAAGAGGTTGTGTTTTCCTGTCCTCAGAGAGGATTCCAGGCTTTGCATGAGGGAGATATCCCCTTGAATCCTGACTGGTGCCCAAGAGGTGCAGGAAAGCATGCTTTCACAAGGAGATCTGTGTTTAACTCTCATATTGACAGGTTTTATACGTCTCCCAGGTCAGGGGCTTCATACTTAGACAATCCCTCAGGGATCTGGAGTCCGTGCCAGATACCTAAAAGGTGCAATTTCGTACTTCAGGCATTCAAATCTTTTTGTGTTTGTGGCCCAATGAGTTGCTCCTAAATGTCCCATTGGACTTGGTCCAGGGCTTCTTTTCCCCATTCTCTTGTTATGTCTTCTGAGACTCTGATTGGAAAACAAAATGTACTTCTTCTTGAAAAAAAGACTAAACAGTATTTAAGGAATGTGTTAGAAGGTTAACTTATGGCTCTAAAATCTAAGAGAAAGAGTAGGAAAAAGACTGGGAGCTACATAACTATGTAATAGTATCCTACGGAGCTAGGAATATTTGAAAAATACATAAAAAGCAAACATATTTAAGAATCTATGGTAGTCCCTAAGATACCCTATCTACACCTGGCAGGGGGTGTGGGAGAAAGGGGTAGGGGGAAAAAGGAAGAGAGAAGGAGAGATGAGTTAAAGGGAGGGAGAGAGAAAAAGAAGTGAGAAAGAAAGAAAGAGAAAAAAAAGAGAAAGATAACAAGAGATCAGCAGTCCTGGTTCCAGAGTTGATCCTGCTGATGGGTATGTCTCTCCTGGTTCGAGCATTGTACCAGCCGAGGGGGATGTCATTTTTAGTTCCAGCATCAATACCACTGATGGGATGTCATTCCCAGTTCAAGCCTTGATCCAGATGATGGGATGTCCGGGGTCCTGGGAGCACTGCCCAGGCTTGAGGGGGGTCCTCTGCATGAAGGGGTTTCAGTGCCCTGAAGACAGGTTTCTTGCTTTCTATGCAAATTTCTTGTCATGCACAGTCTGCTCTTTCAGACCTTTCTGGAAATGGGTCAGAGGTGTCAGGGCTCTTGGGTGGTCTTGATTCTGCCCTACAGTCCACGCTCTCGTCTTGGTTTCATTGCCGCCCTTTTGCTGTCCTGTGCTGTGCTTCTTTCCAGGGACTAGAAGCAGGATGTTTGTCCCTGAAAAGTGCTGTCCTCCCTCCGCACGTCTCCCTTCTCCAGTCACAATTTCTTTGTCATGTCCGGTTGTTCCCAGCAGTGCTGGGTTACTCCCAGCAGCTCTTGTCTGTTATTACCAAGAGTGCTTGTCTGACTCCACAGCCATCCAGCTGTGGCTGTCTCAGACACACACACCGGCCTCCTGTCTCCTGGGCCTCTCCACCTGTGTTGCTGCCGTGGGATGCTGAGCAGGCTGAGGGCCAGCCAGCCTGTCTGGGGCCTGGTGCTGGCAGCGGGGCACTGATCCTCAGGCCGTCCCCCCATGCAGGGACAGCGGCACAGCCTGCTCAGAGCCCGGAGCGCTGCCTGAAGCGGGAGGGACGCTGCCGGTGCACGGCCTGCGGAGGCCATGGGCCGGCGTGTGCCTGAGCGAGGCCTGTGCCTGCTCTTCTGCGGGACTGCTCAGGCCTTGGTCTCTGTCCCCTTTCACCTGGGTCTGGTCTTGGTCTCTCTTGTCTTCCCTTTAGGACAGTTCTTCCTCACTCTTACCTTGTCCTTTGGACAGGATTTGGGCTCTGCCAGCTTGCCCTTGGGCCAGCTCTTGGTCGAGAGAGCCTTTCCACTCTTCCTTAGCCAAGGCCGCCTCCTTGGTCTCTGGCACTGGCAGGACTGACCCCGCCACTGCCCCCGCCTGCTGCCCGCTGAGGCCATGGGCTTCTGGCCAGCTGGGCGAAGGGCTGGCCTGGCTGCAGGGGCTGTGCAGGGCAGCTGCCTGGCTCTCTGCCCCTGCAGCTCTCACCTGCTCGCCAAAGGCAGGAGAAGCTGCCATGGCCTCCCTTTGTGCCTCAGCAGCTCTGGCCAGGGCAGCACCCGCTGGCTCTGAGCCCGTGGCACCGGCTGTGGCAGGAGCTGTGCTGGGCACGTCAGCGACTGCCTCTGCTGCTGCCTCGGGGCCCAAAGTGCTGGGACAACTGAGCACCTCCTGGGCAGCAGTGTCAGGGTGCTGCTCCTTCACTGGGCCCAAGGGTTGTCCCAGAGGTTGTAGCTGATGTCCTTTTCTCCTTGGGACAGCTCTTCGTCAGTGTCACATTCCCTTTGAGACAGCTCTTGGTGTCTCTGGTCTTCCTCTTCATTTGGGAAGTTTGTTTCCAGCCAGTCCAGCACCCTCTGATCACTGGGGATTTTCTCCAGTTTCCGGAGAACTGGTCTGGCTTCCCTGAGCAGGGGCAGTGTGTGCTCTGCATGGGCCGGGTGCCTCATGTTCAGCTCCTGTGGGGGCTCCCTCTGGGCCAGGGTGCTCAGATTCCCTCAGCAGCCTTTGCAGGCAGTGGCAGAGATGTGCTGCGGAGGTTTTGCCTCCCCATTTGCACCCAGGACACTGCTGAGTCCTGCTCTGAGCCCTGCCTGGGGCTCCATGTCCCTGGAAGCCTGCCCAGGGGAGCTGACACAGGCCTGCCGTGTGCCCACTCCGGCTCTTCTGTCTGCTGCTGGCTGGGCCTCTGGAGCCCAGTGGAGACCATGCGGGACACCCACACAAGGATGTGGCTCCTGTGCACCACATCGGTCTCCTGCGATGTGCAGCTGCCTACCGGGCTCCTTGTGTCCAGCTCCTGAGAAGGCTCTGTCTCACAGAGCAATGGCTGTGCTGGGTCCTGCTCTCCCAGGGCAGCTGGGGCAGGCAGGCTGTGTTCCTGGTCCTGCTGGGCTGTCAGCCACTGGCTGGGCCTCTCTATCCCTGTGGAGGCCATGCAGGAGACTCACACAGGAATCCAGCTCCCGTATACGGTGTGTGTCTTGTTGGATGCGCTGCAGTGCAGGGCAGCCCTCAGCCTCTGAGAGCTTGCAGCTGTGCCCTGCTCGAGGCAGTTGCCCCAAGAATTGGGGCTCACCTTCTCCTCCATTGCCATCTCTGTCACCCTCTACAGCAGAGCTCTCCAGGGAGCCGCTTCCTTGCAAGGGAGCAGAGTGGCTCTGCTGGGAGGAGATCCACAGCCCCTGGACTTCCAGACTGGTAGGCCCTGCTGTGCCCAGGCTCCTGTGATGCTCTTGACATGGCCCCACATGACATCCTGATCTCCAGATTGGACAGCCCTGGCTGTGAAGGCTGGGAGATTTGGTGCAGGAGCAATTGTCCGGATGGACACAGCCAGGGGGCTGTGGTCAGTGCTCCATGTGCANAGTGCAGGGCAGCCCTCAGCCTCTGAGAGTTTGTGGCTGTGCCCTGCTCGAGGCAGTTGCCCCAAGAATTGGGGCTCACCTTCTCCTCCATTGCCATCTCTGTCACCCTCTACAGCAGAGCTCTCCAGGGAGCCGCTTCCTTGCAAGGGAGCAGAGTGGCTCTGCTGGGAGGAGATCCACAGCCCCTGGACTTCCAGACTGGTAGGTCCTGCTGTGCCCAGGCTCCTGTGATGCTCTTGACACGGCCCCACACGACATCCTGATCTCCAGATTGGACAGCCCTGGCTGTGAAGGCTGGGAGATTTGGTGCAGGAGCAATTGTCCGGATGGACACAGCCAGGGGGCTGTGGTCAGTGCTCCATGTGCAGGTGGAGGTGATGGATGAGGGGTGTCCCCTCAGGACTCTTCATGTGATCAGGGCTCTTTAATGTCGTTATCAGTGCCACAGAGAGTGGGATCGAGCGCACCCCCAGCACCTTTACAGCTGACAGCAAGCTGAGCTGGACAGATGACACAAATGAAGGAAGGGACCATCCAGAAGGACCTGGCCAAGCTTGAGCAGTGGGACTGCAAGAACCCAGGGAGGTTCAACAAGTTCAAGGTCCTGCAGCAGGGACAGGGCAATTCAAGGATCATGGAGGTTGGAAGAGACCTTCCAGATCTTCTAGTCCAACTGTCCAGCCAGCACTACCACAATCACCCCTCCAGCAAAGTCCCAAGTGCCACACCCGGAGTCCTCTTGAACACCTCTAGAGACTGTTGGGGTAGCCCAGCCCTCAGATGGGCCGGAGCCTTCAAGTGACCATCAGGTGGCCGCGCTCCAATGGCTGCACTTCTCCTCTTCGGACAGCCCCGAGGGCGGGTCAGAGGACGGGACAGAAGTCTAAATCCCTCCCATGGTAACACCCCTTTCTCCTCCCCAAGTTCTCAAAAGTTCTGAGCTATTTGGTTCCCCATTGGTTTGTAGCCTTGATTCCCTCCTCCCTGTTAACCTCATTTGTTGATATGTCCATCAATATTCCCTTGTTCAAGGATGTTATTGGTTGTACCCCCAGACTCCACCCTGGACCCTAGTTTATAAAAGTCTCTGTAACCCTCAGATCTTGGTCACTCGTCACTGGACCCTTCAAGAGCAATAAACCCTTGGAAACTACACAAGTGTCCTCTCTCTCTCCCTTCGCCTCTGCCGCGCCTCATTCCATCCTTCGCTTGGGGATCGCTCCTTCGCTGTGGAGCCAGCGGATACAAAACTGCATCCAGGGAGGACTGCAGGAAGGACGCTGAGTCTCTACGAGAGACCCTGAGCAGCGTCAAGAGACAGAATGGTTTGCCAGTGGAAGTAGGCTTCTCTTAGGAATCCCTGTACACTAAACACCCCTGACAAAATCCCAAATCCAATAAAAGGGGCAGCCTAACAACACTGACAGCCTACAGGTTGAATTTCTTTCATATTAGTCTGCAAAACTCACTGAGTTTTTTAATATATTACATACCTGGCATGGAAATGGATATGGTGGTGCCTGATATCAAAAGAGAAAACTCCTTGCAACATTGTTAAAATAGTAAAATAAAAAGCAGGCCCTTTTTTTGGAAGTTTCCAGTTTTCCTGGTGGTCATGGGCACACTCAGCACTTCAGTTCTACAATTTTATAAGTTTTACAAATTTGCGTCTTTAACAAATTTTGTCCACTTAGAAGAGCAGTTGGTTTGGTAAACTATATAACCTTTGTAAAGCAGTATTTGCTGATGAGAAATTAAGGTGCTTGTTCAAGGATGTACAACAAATGTCTGACAGAGCCAGGGAGAGGAACCCCTTGTCCTACATTCCAGCCACTGTCTGTGACTCGTTTCTCCTGTCTGTGTATCGATCACACATTTACTTGTTGGCTGCTTGCCAGGAAAAGGCCAACTGATAAGCTAAACATGCAGAAAGAAATCCAGCACAATCAAAAGAAAACAATGTACTCTGGAGATTTGCAGCTATCACTTAAAAGGAGGGCAGATAAGAGAATCATGGGGGTGGTGCCACCTCCTCAAACCTGTGAGTTCCTGAAGTTTTTGAATATGTGCTTCTACAATTCCTCCTGTTGTTTCTCTGTCAGCTTTAAACCTCATAATCTGTGTCTTTGTTTCCAGAAGCCTTTTTTCTTTTTTGCATGAGTGTTGCCTTTTGTTTGAAATCCGTGTGGAGATGATTGATGGAGGAGAATAAGCTCAGGATCTGGTCCTAAGAGCCGCTCCCTCACCCATCTTCCCTCTCCTGTTGCCAAGTAACAGGAGAGGGAAGATGGTCTATTTTGCAGGGAGGGCAGGAAAGGTCGAAGTACTTGTGTGAAAGGAGCATAAGTAAGAATTTGGATGTGCATGTTTAAAGGAAAAATAGTTAGCAAAAATGAATGTTAAGAATGTACCAGAAACTGACCTTAAAAATAGAGTATGAAATAGCTCCTTTTGCTTTCCTCTCATATCTTGTAGCCCTTTGGTCAAGTCAGAGATGACTTGTGCTCTTAAACATACACATATTCCCACTGAAATCCATGCCTTCCATGTGTGTCATTTTGTTATGGTGATTCACCTAAACTTCAGTGAGGAGAAACACCTTCCATATCAAAGGAAACAACAAGATGAAATGATTGTCACAGAGAAACAGTGAACAATTAAAGAGCTTTCACCTTAAGAAAAATATTGAAAAGAAGATTTCTTGGGCTGTTTTGGAAGGAATTTTTACATTGACAGGTGGTGATAGGACAAGGGGTAATGATTTTAAACTAAAAGAGGAGAGATTTAAATTACATATTAGTAAGAAATTCTTTATTCAGAGGGTGCTGAGGCACTGGAACAGTTTGCCCAGAGATGTGGATGCCCATCCCTGAGCAACCTGATCTAGTGGAAGGTGTCCCTGCCCATGGCAGGGGGGTTGAAACAAGATGATATTTAAGCTCCCCTCCAACCCAAAGCATTCTATGATTTTGTGAATTTCTATATTTTATTTGTCCTCTATCACCTTGGAGTTCTCTCTGTTAATTTTTGGAGCTTAGGCACTTTTTTCCCAAATGCTTATTTCATACTACATATTTTCACAATAATTTTGCATTTACTGTAATTAAGTCTTTATTGATTTGACACAGACAAACAACTGCATTTTATTCTGGAAGTCAGCTGAAAAATATATTTCATCTACTGAACATGGACAATACACTTGCAAGTGCAGCTGGCATGTAATAAACTCTATTATCATTTTTCTACCTCTTCAAACACAGTATCAATCACATACTGATATTTACAGCCAGAGATTCTAATTGATAGGCTGCATATAAAGTCTTTGCAGTACAATGAACTAAACACCAGCTACACTTAGATGCATTTTAAATAGGGTTTTGCATTAAGAGAATTCTTTGATGTGGAAATTGTTTTTCATTTGAAATTCATCCTCTTAACCTCTACTGAACAGCATTATATTTTATTGAAATAGGAGGCTTAGTGTAGTACAGAGATGCAGAGAGTCCAGGAACCTTCCCAAAACTACTGAACTTCAGGTACAGGACTGCACATTTGTCTGAAATAAGTGTCTGGGCACATGGATGGCACACAATCATGACATCACTTAACACTTATCTACAATTTGGTCCTCTGCAAAGGTATAAAAAAAATACCATTTGTTTAGTCCATGCTGAATTTTGGATGCCGTGTTTTTAATTTTCAAATTTGCTAAAATAGAACAGATTCATGCTATTATTTTCTGTTCATATTGTTTGCAAATACTTTCCTTCTTTTCCAATTATATTTATTCATTCCAACAGCAAACCCACCAACATTTCAAGGCTATCTAGACAGGATGCCTGCACAGTACAATTAAAGGAAAATGACAGTAGGGAAATTGCTTTACTTGCAGAAGCAAAGGCTTCTGGATTCCAAGTTATTAACCTAACATCACTTATCGCTGTGGAAACAGTGAAAGAATTTCTCCCTCCTCCATACTTTTTTGTCCCACCCTTGTCTGCAGAATGATTCCTCTCGTTCAGGCTCTGTACCTGAATGCTTCTGCTAATAGAATAATCAGTTTCATAGACACTGTTGATTAAGTTAAATACTTATAAATATTTATAGCACTTTGCATAATAACCAGAGATAAAAAAGGAGAAAATTAATGGTAAACTCCTTTCTATATTTCTTTTTTTTTTGCCCATTATCCATCTGGTGATGGGGACGTTTAGAAGTAGTTGTCATAGTAACAGGGCAACATAACTTTTAGAAACTGCAACTACTACATTATAATAATGGAGTAATTTTCACAGCCTTGGATTTTTCTTTTCCAGGTTGTGCTTGAACAAAATCTCATGCTGGCAAGATGTAAGGTGCGTTGTGGGTTTGTTGGTTTGTTTTCTTTTGGTTGGTTGGGGTTTTCTTCCCCAAAGTTTTTAAGAGGTTCACAGACAGAATGAGAACATTTAAATGCAGATCCCTGAACCAGGCATTACTGCTCCACAAACAGCTCCTCCCTTGAGTAGAGTGTATGTCACCAAGGTAGCAAGGCTCTCTCCCCATTCCATGCTCAGCACCTGTGTTCCTGAGTAGGAAACCACCTACACAGTGGGAAATGCCAAGGAAAAGGATGTGTTTGAGCTCCTACCACTCCTGAGGCCATAGATCTGTGCATGCAAAGCTGGATTCATCCCTGAGAATGGCAGGTATTTAGAAGACGCAAAGTTAAAAGCTAAGCCAGTCTAGGCTTCTTGGAGAGTCGAGGAAGTACTCACAGAGAATAAATTCAGGCTGTGTCTGTGCTGAGTCACCTGCAGATCTGCTGGTTCTCACCAGTGCTAATGCTGCTGGGAAGCAGAGCTCTGAGGGGAACCTGACTGGGACATTTCAGGAAGCTCCTGGGTTAGGGGGAAGAACTTCAGAGAGCATTGGCTTCCCCTGAGAGCAGCAGCCCAAATCAGGAAAGTGAAGTTTTCCACTATTTTTTTATTTGTTTGCTTAATCAGAAGGCTTTTGGCAAAGGCACAGTTTATAAAAATAGCAAAAGAAATAGGAGAAGAAGTCAGGCTCCATGGATGGCTGTTTTGGGAATTCAGCTAGGAGCAGAAATCCTAACTCCTTCCTGCTGGGAATATCTCTGGCTCCTGAGTGTGAAACAAAAGCACATTCCCAGTTACAGTTCTGCTCCCTCTTAGCTGTGCCCGAGCTGCTGCTGATACCAGGTCTGCTTTTGGCTGCTGCTCTTGCAGCTTTGTTGGCAGTGTCATCCAGTTGTCACCTGCTATCCTGAACATTCTGCTCAAGTCCAACACCCCTCCTAGCATGGAAAAAGGAGCAGAGAGTTTTGTCCCAACAACATTTCATATTTGTCCATTTAAATGAGTAAAATGCTGGAAGTCAGAGCTCAGAACTGGATAAGCTGGGACCCAGTATTTGAGGGTCTGTGAGCTGGAAGGAAGGAGAGAGGGAAGCTGAAACCACTTAGTGATTCTCTCATTGTCTTTAATATTCTCAACCTGTCCATGAGTTGAATCCTGTTATCCCAATATTCTTGTGTTCTTCTAGGCTTCTCTAAGTGATGAGTTCTCAGACTCCATACAGCATGTGACACACAGTCACCTCACAGGGCAGAAGACAAACTCTTAAACAAGAAGTCTATATACAAACTGTTAAATAAAAGGAAATAAGCCCCAGTCATTCTGGACTAATGAGATGATAGAAAACTACTGTATCACAAATATAACTATAGCCTGTGTCTAAGTTTTATTGTTGTTTTCGATATTAAAGTAAAACTGCTCAGCATTAATAGGATCCCTGTGGATTTAACTTCTCAGAGACTTTTTAAGAACTCAGTTCTAAAGAATTTAGATCAGGAATGAATGCTAGTCACTAGGGAGGGCAACCAATGAAATGATAGACTCCTTTTTAAAAATTGTTTGTCCACAGTGCATATACCCAGATGCCTTTTTCATTTTTTAATATATTTTCCCTCTCCTCTTTTCAACCTGGTTTGTATTCACTGTGCAAGGCAACAGAGATGAAAATCATTCCTCATATATGCACTGAGTGAAATAAGAAGTATGAAGGTACAGAAGTGAACGCATCCAACACGTATCACAAATACTAAACAGGGGCTGGCACAAACCTGGAAACTCCTGAGGTGTGCTTTGGAGTGCCTCAAATATATACTGCATGTAGCAGTACTTCCACAGGGAATACTGGACCTCTCCTGAATGAGCCACAGCATGCAAATGCAGCAGGAAGCTGCCAAATGCAACAGGAACCTGGATTTGGGCACTGCAAAGCAGGAACGCCTGAGCTATTTAGTTCAGTTTGCTGCCCTGAGCAGGACACATCCGTGTATTCTTTTAATTATAAACACAGATCAACTTTTCCAGGAAGATCATAGTAAGGCCATAATTAGCTCATTAAGCAAATTGTTCCACTATCTGATCAGGCTTTTAGTTCAGTATTTCCATTAGCTCTTTTACTATCTAAATGGAAAGGACAGAATTATCAGCTGGTATCAACCAGGGAAGTGCTGCCTACAGTCGACAAAACTGTAAAGAGTTACAAATAAATTAGGGTCTGGCCTCCTAGCAGCATTCTTTTCTTACATTGTTGCCCTCCTTGTGTGTTTATTTTATTGGAAATTTTTAAGATTCAGTCTGTCATGCACGAAAAGCCTTAAAGAGAGATGTATTCATGGTGTGGTTAAGTAAGGCACACTTTACTATAGTAGGAGAGAAACATAATTAGACTATAAGAGGATAGCAAGGACCAAAGGATGAGAACTTCATTTGTATGTTGGTTTGTGTTATGTGCTGAGATCACAGAATCACAGAATCACAAAATGTTTTGGGTTGGAAGGAACCTTAAAGCCCATCTCATTCCAACCCCCTGGAATGGGCAGGGACACCTTCCACTAGACCAGGTTACCTCAAGCCCCATCCCGCCTGGCCTTGGACACTTCCAGGATGGAGGAAGCATCTACAGCTTCTCTGGGCAACTCTCACAGTAAAGAATTTCTTACTAAGATCTAATCTAATTAGAAGGCTTTGATTTCTACCTCTACTTTATGCTACTCAAGAGGCAGGACCCTGCCTTGATTCCACTGTGTGACACAGAATTATCTTCCTTTTTTTTTTTTAATTCATCAGATAATAAGTTAGAGCTTGATTTAGAGATAAATTACAGACTCCCTCTGATTTTGATGAATGCCAATGCCCTTAGAGGATTTATGCTGCATCTGGTGTGCACTTTTCCCAGCCACTTAGGCAGTGAGCCAGGAAATGTGGGATGTCATCTACTAGGCCATTTAGATACTGAGAAGATTTAAATACTTGTATGGATCAGAACTTTATTGCTTATACTGCAGATTTAATCCTAAATAGCATAATACACAAAACCTAGGAAAATCATATTTTTGTCCACTTTATAGTTATAAAATGGAGACGGGGAATTATAGGAATGGCCATAGTGAATAAAACCAAAGGATCATTCATTCCACTACTTTGTTTCTCACAATGACCAGTAAGATTAACTCAAGGCTGAGACACTTAGAATTAACTATCTAAACCCAAGGAGATTCAATTCATAGGTCCTAGATGATCTGCCTGGACATGTCACAGGATCTATTGGGCCTCTGTGCCCTCCTGAAGGATCAGTGGAAGGCAGCCAGTACTCATAGGACATCTGAGACAGCACTAACGTGTTTGAACTACACTCTCCAGAGTTTGGGGAGTTGTTTATCTCATCCAGTGAAGTGCCTACGATGTGGCAGCTGAATTCCCCTCCACATTCCAGTGACGACTGCACTGGTGCTGCACATAGTGGAAGTGCACACACAAATGTCAGCATTTACATCTTAGTATCTTCCTTTCCAAGTCGGGTCCCATTCTGGCGAATAATGTAAAAGAAAGAAAGCTTGTATCCAGGGATATGGAAACAAAATACCCCCTCAGTGAGGACTCAGATTTTGGCAATCTGGAGGCTTGGGTTTTCTGAAACAGATGTTGAATCCAAATATTCATGCCTAATAGGTCCTGGAGGACCTTCTTTCCTGGTATTTTGCTGTTCTTTTTCAAACATTAATCTGTATTTTTGGCCTCTGTACCATCCTGTGGCAATTATTTCTACATTTTTAGTGTTAATTTATTTAAAACCTGCTGTTTGTTAATGCCTTTGGGCACTCATCTGTGTAAATGAATTAGTATTTCCCTATTCATTTTCTTTCATGTTGTTCACAGTTTTATAAACTTCTGCTTAAGTCTCTTTCTTTTTTTTTTTTTTAGACTGAGGCATTCTAATTTATTTAATTTCTTATCTTGGAAAGCACCACACACCTCCAGCCATTTTATTGCCTTTTCTGTATCTTGTTTAGACCACCCTGGTAAACAAATTATTTGGCCATTGTGAATATGTATCACATGTAAAACATGCGTAAGTCGTTGCCCAAAGTCCTGAAAATCACTTGTGAGAGGTCTGTGTTTCGTGTAGGGGATCTTTGCCAGCTCAGTAAAGAGTTTAGGGACCAGATGCCTCCAAGTCCATCATTGTGGATCAGTCCCTTTTATTCCTGGCCCCAAACAACTGATTTAGACCATGGAGAAGATGGAGCAGACATCCTTAAGTTCTCACTGCTTCCCTGACAATGTGGCCAGAGCTACAGTCTTTTCTTACTTGTAATATTTGAAAGCAAGAAGAAACAAAACCCCAATGAAACCATAGAAAACAAAAAAAGCAGAGTATAAAAGGTGCATGGGCTTCTGGAGAGGCTTTTCAAATAGATTAAAAAAGGGTTAAGGAAAATGTCCCACTGTCTCTGCTGGCCAGAAGTGCTTAGTGAGCCAGAGAATCTCAGCGCACGTGTACCCATGGCACAAAAGTAAGAAGCAAATAATCAATTGGGTGCTTTATCAGCATGGTATTCAATTAAATTTCAATTAAGAAGGAAAATAATGCAGCAGTCATTATCTAAGCTGTGGCCAGGTCCTTAAACCAAATGTCAAGATACCCTTGTCAATTTGCAAACAGTTCAGATAAGGATTAAAATTCTCCAGACCGCGCAGGAGGCCACGGTGAGCATTCCTAATGGTCTCTCTGTCCTAGCCTTGGAAACATTTCCAGTTTCTTGTTTACCAAATTTAATGCTTTTCTTTTGAAAGATTATTCAATAAAGCCTTTTTTGAATATAAATTTAAAAAGAAAAAAGTAAGAATGAGACATCATCAGGAATATGGGATTGCTAAACCAGAATAATTCGGACTTTAGCATGCTAAAAATCACATTATTTCTCAGTGGACATTGTTTTCAGATATAAGAGGATGCCAGCTTGATGGCAGGCACCTCCAATCCAACATCCATACTTTATTTACCACTTCAACAACCAAGCTCTAAAGAAGCAATTTATCTCTATTTCTCGGCTTGCCTGCCTTTGCCTGCATAAGGCATAAGAAAAAGACAAATAGCTGAGTAATTGTAGAATGTTACTTTACAAAAGGACCATTTTAACTAATGTTGTCTTCTTTAGTGACCGTAGTAGTCCCACTAGAGCAGCAGAAGATGAAAACTGATTTCAATTTATGGCAAACAGAATGTAGAATTGTGAAGATATTGTGCTATATTGTGTCTGAAAAAGAAACAGATAAGAGATATTCCAGTCATTAGAGAAATAAGAAACAGAAATGTAACAGATTGTTATCCCAGTCCCATAGATGAAGTCTGTTTGACTTTCCATCAGGTAGCACAGCTTCTGGCCTTTGGCAAATTTCGACCTCTCACATCCCTCTGTTTGAAGTACCACAGCTTGTGGCAGCCCTTGGAGTGCACAGATGTGAGCTTTCATTGCCTGTGCTTCTTCCTCAATTGTAATGTATTTTAAAATCCGCTTCATCTTACTTTTTCAAACTCCTCCTGTAACAAAAATGTAGGAAGCAAACGTGAGTCAAGTGTGCTTTTTCCATGAGTAGCATCATGCTGTTATTCCTGTATTGAGAGCTGTGCCCATACACACTAAAAAAAATTGCTCTGTTACATGTGTTTTTCTTGACTATGATGCTTTTTGAATCATTCCCCTGTTGAAAGCTGGAAGGATACCACAGTAACTTGCATTTTTGTGTTAGCTTTTTCCTTTGCATGTCCTTTGTACTCAGACTAGATATGCATTTCTCTTTTTCTTGTTCTTACTTTTCATGGCTGTCACTATCTTTTCACTTGCTAAGGGACATCTCTCTCCCCAGCTGGATTTTCTTTTCTTTCATCACTTTCCTTGTGTGATTACAAGCCACTGATGCCTTTGGCATATGGTCCTGTGTCAGCAGACCAGGATATATTAGAGGCTGTTGAATAGACAGAATTTAAGCTCAGGATTAAAGTGTGTTTTGATATGTGCCATTTCCCTGTGCCAAGTGGATAATGATTTATTGATTTACGGTTTTCATTCAGTACAAAATCAGGCTCTTTTTATACCTGCAGGTAGTAGCTGTAGGCTACCTACTGAGCTCTGGCTGCCTCACTGCCAGATTCAATCCTCTCCCCATTTTATTCAGGGATAGAAGGGCTGCTGAGTCTCACTGAAGATACAGAAGTAAGTCTAGAGAGATTCACACCCTTCAGGGATAATTACTTCCATACCTTTGGGGAGCACCATTATTTTAAACCAAGCACAGAGGCCAGAGCACTTATTACATCCCATGATGGAGTAGGAATCCCACTTGAAGGGGTGAGGTTTTTCCCTACAGAACACAGACATTGCTATTGGCAATGCAAGCAGACTCCTTGGAGAGCTGCCTTTCCTCTGCACTACAGCTGGGAATATACTTGTTTTTAATTATTATTTTGCTCTAGCCTATGTTTCAACGCAAAATGCAAATTGATGTTGACTAACCCCACCTGGGAGGCAAATCAAGCTAAAAGAATAGAATATAAATACAATCAAGCCTATAGTTCAATTGTATATATGGTAATATTTTTTTGGGGCAGAATATAAAAAAGTAAGTTCCACTTTTTTCTAATTTGCTATGACATTTTGTTTCAGAATTTACTGTGTGGAACAACTCGAGCTATTTGAAGAATAGCTGAAAAATTAACTTTTTTCTTAAATAAATTTTTACTGTGTTTGCAAGCAAAGAACAAACCCAGAGATTTGCACAGATATGTAAAAGTTTCACTCTGGGCCTGGAAAATGCCAGTGGAGAGCTGTGCAAGAGAGATCACAGCTAGAGAGATAATACGCCTTCTTTCTTCTTGGAAAGCATCTGCCCTGTTCAAAACAGTGGGATTTTCCCCTAAAATAGCCATTTGGGATCAGATCAATAGCTCAGGACCTTGTCTTTGACCATGGCCCATAGTGGATGCTTAAAAAAGACAAAGAAACCAGAACAAATGTAGTACTACTTTTCTGGAAGATGTTCCTGAGATTCAGGTGTCTGCATCTCAGGGATTTTGTGACCCAGAAGAGCTGTCTCAACCAGAGACAGATTTTTCTTGCATTGATGGTTCCATTAACTTCTTAAGTGTCTGTGACTCTTTTGTATCACCAAAATTCTGACAAGAAATTCCGCAGGATGACAAAAATGACATGTTACCTTTTTTCATTTTCAGCCAGTCAGTTTCTCATCTCAGTACACAAACCTGCCCTAGTTTATAGGGGGAAAAAAAGGACATTTTTTCCTACTGATTTTTTTTTTTTATTTACTCTTCCATTGACACAACAGACTGAGCCCCAGAAACAATGTACAAAACCAGCCATCTGGAACAGCAGCACTTTCCTCATCATTGCTTACACCCCATTTGATAAATGTATAATTTTTGAGTCTTATGAGCCATGGATTAAATAGAATTAGATGAGTCTGAACACGAGGATGTTTGTAGAGCTTAAGTGGGAGAAGAGCAGGTGACTTCATGATATAGAAGGGAAGAAAGAGAAGAGTGAGAGGGTGTTGTGGTTTCATCCCAGACAGGAGCCAAGCCCCTCACAGCCCCTCACTTGCTACTCCACCAGCAGGATTGGGGAGAGAATCAGAAAGGTAAAAAGCAGAAAACTTGTGAGTTGAGATAAAGAGAGTTTAATAGGGAAAGCAAAAGCCATGCACACATACAGAGAAAAACAAGGAATTAGTTCACTGCTTCCTATGGACAAGCAGGTGTTCCTTCATCTCCAGGAGAACAGGGCCTGATCCCATGTAAGAGTGACTTGGGAAGACAAACTCCATGTCTCCAAATGTACCCCTTTCCTCCTTCTTCCCCCCACTTTACACATTGACCATGAGGTTACGTGGTCTGGAATATCCCTTTGGTCATTTGGGGTCACCTGTCTTGGCTGTGTCCCCTCCCACCCTCCCAGCCCCTCCCAGCTTGGCCTTGGCTCTGTGTGAACCCTGCTCAGAAACAACAAAAACATCCCTGTATCATCAACCCTGTGTTCAGCACAAATCCAAAACACAGCCTCACACCATCCACTGGGAAGGAAATTAACTCTACCCCAGCCAAAACCAGCACAGAGGGGGAAGAAAAAACCAATGAAACCTAGAAAACACAGTTTGCAATTGTGCTGTTCAGCACAGAGGAGAGCTGGCCCAAAACTCCAGCCCTGAACTCGTTGAACTTTGTCTTCATGTATTGTCAAGCACATGTGGCTTCAGACTTGGTGGTTCAGGCTCCTGTCTGTTACTATTCTTACCAACATTTGGCACAAAAATTATCACCATCTTCAAGGATCCTGGTGGAATTTTCTAATGGCAACTGTTCTGGACACTGCTCCTGCAGGGCACATGTGACAGTACTTAGTTTATAATCAGGCAGTTAATTGTGACTTGCTTGACTTTGCTCAGCAGGACAACATGGGAGCCCAGAACAGCTCCTGTAAAGTTTGTTCTCTGTCTAAACATTTGGCCTCTCACAGCTGCTGCAGGGAAGAAGCAACAGTGCAAGGCAAGTTGGGAGTGGAGGTGTAAACACCATCTTCTATCTCTCCTTAGAGAGCAATAACAGAACTTCAGGGTATTTCAGCACCTCTGACAACTATACCCACCCACGTGGGGCCGTACTCATCCTCTTGGGTCTGGGCTCACACTTTGAAATGTTTTTTTCTTTGTGTGAAATATAAACAAGCCTTTTCTCATCGTTCTCAAGGTCTTTTTTGTGCAGTTACAGAAAGCTAAACCAATGCACCAGTGGGAGAGGGTATGTGAACTGGGGGTTCCTTGTGGCAATAATTAACCAACAACCAGAATTTTTTGGGTGGTCTCTGCCCCTGACGGTCACTAGTGTGAGTACATAATGAGATGTGACTGTCACAGGCCTGAGGCAAACATCTGAATCTGAAAAACAGACTGCAGAGACCAGCTGGAATCATAACCTACAAACTTCTATTTAATCTCTTTCTGGTTTTTTATCATGTAGGAATGTGGGGCTCTTTTTTATCATCTTCCCCTTTTTTAAGTGGGACAGAGTATATTGGTTTTAATTGTCTTGATATCTCCCACAGACACAGAATGACCCCAGTCTCTAACCCTGACAGCATTTTTCAAGAATAACTTTCAGGAACATATGTTAGAAATTGAGATATACTCTGAAGGAAGCAAGTGAGAGGAAAAGAGTTCAAAAAATAGAAGCAGATCATAGTAGTACTATAGTAACACACTTAATTTTTAATTTACTTATTTGTGTATGATTTTTTTTTTAAATAATGCTGAGAGATTCCACAGCAAACCAAAAGAAGTGAATGCTATTAACAGCTGCTGAGTCCTGAGTATTTCTGAAGGTCAGGTGGTCGTTTAGTTATTTAAATAAAAGCTTAGAGATACAGCTTAGCATGATGAAAACACACTGCAGGATCTTCTCCTTTGTTACTCTTGTAAGATAGCTCTCTAGTTAAAATCATCATGTGGTATTCATATTTATCCATATACATGAATTATTTATACTGTGGATTTGTCCTTTCTGCCCTTTCAGCCTCCTTTCATTCATGGAGATGACTGACCTAGAACATCACCTCACTGTCACCCATGTGTTCCTGTTGTAGAGTACTAGAGACCCAAAAATGCAGTTTCACACTTCATGGAAAGGCAGAAAAGGAGGATAGAAATAATTGAAACGGTGTATATAATTAGCCACATGTACTCTTTTGTTTGAAACTATGGAAGAAGTTAAATCCAAAATTATTCTTCATTTCCTAACTTCTGGAGCGGTTGTCTACATGACTGTGATTATCCTGATTTTCCTTAACCATTCCTAAAGTGATGTGTGGGATCTTCTCTATGAATTCCTTTTAAAGGATGAGGAGAGATTTTTCGCTGTAAATCCAAACCAGCCCTTTATTCTCTCTTTTTGCGCATGCACTGATTTATATGGACTTGATGACTGGAGAGAAAGCTTTCTTAGACACAGAAAAGTAGGATGAAAAGAATGTGGAAATAGGATAAGTATAGGATAAATAGGATAAATATAGGATATAGGATAGAAGGTAGGAAGGGATATGCAGCCAGGTCTAGCTTCCTACCATCCTGTTTAATAGTGGTATGTGAACCACCTGAAAGTGAAGAGCTCAGCTTGAGGCCCAGAGAGTGTTTCTTAAAATCCAGATATTCAGCAAGAATATTCCACATGATATTTCTCTTTTTTGTCCATCTTTCCCTCCTCTGCCACACAGACAGGCCATTATCTGTCTCCTCAGGCAATATAACAAGCAGAGTGCCATGAGGACAAAAGCCTTCAAACCTTAAAGCCTGCAATTTGCCAGAGGAAGAGAGAATGAGCAGAAAAGGTCAGACACACGAGTAATGTCTTGGTCCTGATGTCCCTTTGGCTTTAGTGAGCTCCCAGGCAATTGTAATGTATTGCCAAGCACAAAGGTGCCTTAGGACCCAGCCCTCAGAGCCTGAATGCTCTGGGCACAGCCTTGCCTTTTGTAGTGCTTTGAAAGGCTGGCAGCAAAGCTCAGGTCAGGTAGAAGAAATCACACTGCAGAATTATTTCTCACCTGGATAAATCATTCTTTTCTCCCTGTGTGACATTTTTTGCAATGAAACAGTCTCACAGCACTTTTCCCATCTGTGCTATGGAAATCTCTATTGACCTTGCTGAGTGGCCTGGCCATCCATCATGTCAGAGCTGAGCTACCTGCGAGGAGAGCACGAGGGGCTGTCACCTCACCTACCTGCCTCAGTGACTGCAGAGCCAGAGCAGAGCCCAGCCTCAGCTCTCCCCATGACAGATACATTCTCTTCCCTGCTAGTCCTTAGGCTTTTCCCATCACTTTCTCCTGATTTGTTTCTCATGGTTCAGTGGAAAAGTGAAAGTAGGCATACACACAAGGTCTTACTTACCTTTAGGTGAATATCTGTAGCATCAATCTTGGTAGCAAAGAAAAATCTCAATTCCACCACCTCTGTCTTTTCCCTGTTCTATTAGAGCACATATTCACATTTCAAACCTAAAGAGAAGGTGATTTGCTCTTTCCTACAAACTTTGCCTCACCAGAATATTTCACATCAACTTTAACTGTCAGCAACAAAAACGACTGGGTACAAGATGATGACTTAATCCAGCATCTGTTGAAGTCTATGGTCACCTCTCCTTTAGAACAAGACCTAAATCCTTATTCCTAAAAGCAGCTTTGACACTTAATCCTTGGAGGAAAAAAAAGAAAGGGAGTGAATCAAATACAATAAAACTCTGACATTTTTGTATTTGAAGGACACATCAACCTGAAAGCAAAAGCTGTGCTTGACCTATGCAGTGGCTTTCCAAAGAAACTGTGACAGTGGGGAGAAGGTAAGTAGGATGACTCCATCCTTTTGGAAAGTTAAACCTGAGGCTGAACAAGAGGGAGAAATATAGTTCAAGTTTCAGAGCAAATATAGCAAAGGCAGAGGGGTGACCTAATAGTCCCTTTTCTCCTGATGTGGTCATAATAGCTGTAATTTTTTTGTTGCTGTTGCAGTGAGTAAAGGCCTCTTTTTCTGGTCCTGTAGAATGGCTCTTTAGCCTACCTGTTTCAGGTAGCACTCTCATTATGCCCATGGCCTACACAAAATCTGCAGCTTGTACTGCAGATGGCTTCACAGCAGTGCTTGCTGCAGGATGTTCTCAGTGCAAAAGCCATCAAAAAAAAAAAAGTGTTTCACATTAGAACAAGTAAAAACTGTCTTTTACAAGTCATTGCTAGGACAAGCTGGCAGTGTTCCTCATCCATGTAACCTTTAGTTCTGTTCTGTGTGCAAGGTCAGCTCCCTTTGTGCCTGCTGAGAGCCTCTGAGCTTGGCAGAAATTTTGCATGAATGCAGATGCCTACAAAAAGGGAATTTGTTGACAGGATCAGGACCTTTTGAATAATTCTGAAATGACAACACAGCTGGAATGAAGAGTTTGACACGTGTTCTGTGTCTATGGGGGGGTCATGGACTGCTTTTGGGTTTACACAGAAAACAAAAACACCTGAGGTCATTCTCACCATCCCTTTCACTACATGATGCTGTGCTATCCTTGCTCAAACCAGTAGATATCCTAGTATTTTTACCTTAAAACCTCGGACTCTAGAGTCTCGGTAACACACAAGCTTTTCTGCCTTCCTTCTATAACTACTTCTATAAATAGATAGCCAGATGACTTCTAGATTTCAAAACTTCTAGGAAAAATTAAACCCATGAACACTAAAGCTTGAAAAAGACAGAAAATATGAGCTTCCTACTTTCTAAAAACTACATCAATAAATGTTGTCCTTCCAAGTTTTTGGTGCCTCTTCTTAGTATTGCAATACTTAAGTAAGCTGATAACCTGGGAACAGCTCAGGTCAGCAGGAAGAGAACTGGCCTTGCCTGATGGGAGAGTGCACCAATCTCTCAAAGCTGGCATTTAGAGTAGAATTAATCTCATTTCACAAAATTTATCTTTGGAAGGTGTCCCTGTCCATGGCAGGGGGTTTGGAATTAGATGATCTTTAAGGTGCCTTCCAAACCAAACCATTCTGTGACTCTATGATTCTCTGATATGTAAAAGAAAGATGTCTGCCCAAAGACAATCATTTAAATCCTCATCCCAACTGTTTTAGACTTTCATGTCTGTTAGGTTGAACTGCCTTCTGCAAATGTGTGTTGCTGTCCTTTGACTACAGCCAGTGTTTAAACAAACTGCTCATGCAGTTAAATGCATGAGAGTTAAATGCACTCTCATTTGTGTGGATAAATTACTTCCATTCATAGGCTATGACACCGTAGAGTGATATAAAAATAATAAACTACCTTCAAACAAACAAATTGGTTTTATCAGTATCATTTTAACAAATTACACTTCCTGAAAAGAAAAAAAGTAAAATAATTTGACTTTTTCACGAAAGATAAAGTTAATGAATGCTTTATATTGGTGTCTATATTGCTCTTTAATAGATGATATTTTCCTTCAGGACAGGAAAAAAGAAAGAGGCAGTTGACCCCTCCTGTGACATAACCAAAGTAAAATGCATCTGGCTCAGAGGAGTATTTGATGGGGCTGTGAACGCTTAGATGAAGGGATCAACTTCTTGTTTTCCATTAGTGCTGTGTGTGAAACATTGGATTCTTAATCTATGACTGATTCCAGGTAGTATTATAGTAACAATATATAGTCAGTATGTGTCTCTCCCTCTAAAAAATAATTCACCATAGTTCATGGAAATGAGACACTGTCTGAATAGATAAACATGTCAGGTTTGTTACCATCTCTGGTGCTGGATATATGAAACCAGAGAAGTAATTTATCTCTACCGTAGTTTTGATTTTATATCATTTTCTTCTACTGGAGATTGACTTTAGCTCTCTGCTAGAAAAAATATGATGCAAATCTGTTCCAGAGAATCTTAAAATTAGGAAGAAACAATAAGAAGAAGTCATTAAATGTGGCTTCCTACAGTATTGCTGAGGACTTTTCTGAAAATCATAATTAAAACAAGGCCCCAGCCAAGTGCCAGAAGCCTCTTTTGTGTTTGTCCACTCTCAGAAGTGACTCATCTCCCAGCCTAGCCCAGGAATGTGTGCTAAAACACAGCTCCTCCATTATTCAGATGATACCAGCTGAGGACATTCAGCTTCACTAACAAAGGAGGTGGCAAATGTCTCTCCCTTTCCCATTAAAATCTTCTCCTACAATTGCCTCAGTGTGTGAGAATAGATATAATAAGCAGATTGCAGAAATTAATTAATTACGAGAGTTAACTTTTCACTTTCACCCTTCGCTGAACCTCTTTTGTTCCTTACCCCTGGCTTTTGTGAAACTGAAGTTATTTCCCAGGGTGTGTGGCTTTTAACACAACTGTGTCCTGTGTTTAGCTGCTGCAGCACACCAAGCATGTGGAACATTTTAACAAGGAGTTTTTAATGAATCCCTGGGAAGAAAACACCCTCAAAAACAATACTTCAGTACGTGAGTACTTATATTCACTGCAGCAACAAAACCACAAAAAAATAAAAGGCAAATATTTTCTTCTACAAATTAAACAAACTTTAACCAGAGCCATTCACTGACAAGCAAATTTGGATAATGGGTTCTTTCTGCGAGGCTGCGAATGAATTATTTCAGACTTTTGGATGATTTGCTAGAAAGATGTGTTAAATTGCTGGTGATTTGAACACCAGCAAGCAGTTTGCATACTCCTTACAACTTTTTCAATAAGTGCCATCACATACCCTGTATTGCCCTCGGCTTCTCACACTTGTGTCAGAAGGAAATGAGAGATTTTTAGCACAGCCAACGAGTTCAGTGCAAAGTGGAGAGGGGCAGAATTTCCCTCAGGTCTTAATCCCAGGAGAGGTTCAGGGCACTGTGTGGTTGTAATCAGTCACTTGTCTTTCTGAATTACTTTATTTAAAACCATGGGCAGCTCTGTAATGTCTTCTTTTTTCTACCATCAGATGAATATTATGTGGCAAGAAAGCAAAACTAGAAAAGGGGCAAAGAGGAAATAAGGACAGAGGAGTTAGACCTGGAGTTTCTGCTTGTAGGCCTTGTTGCTGACTTTATTCAGTGTATATTTAAATTACCACCATTACTTCCCTATGGCCTTGTACTGACTATTTTAAGAATTAGATGAGCTGATGTTTGCAAAGCAGTCTCCTTGTGGAAAACACTGCCGTTTTCACGGAATATTGAAGGATGCAGATGAATTCCTGTTCTAAAACTGCTACTTCCCCCCTCCCAAGCCCCTAGTTTTAATCAGTCCTACTGATGGCACCAGCACCCCTACCCTGGGTGAGGCACCATCTCCCTCTCGTGGTTCCTTGCTCACAGGGAGGATGAAGAAGAATTGGGCCTTTTAAGGCAAAAGAATGAAGACTGATGGTTTCAGACACAGCGGTCAAAGCCCCTTTTCTGCTGTTAATGATCTGTCTGGGGGACAGTAAATTATGTTTGTATTTCAGCCAGGGCCGTGCCATGACTTTTAAGGTGAAATGGAAATCCCTAAACTAGGAATAGTTGTAATCACCAAAGTCTGAAAAAACTTTCTATATTTTTGGAAGGTTCTTTCAAGGCTTTGGCAGAGCCACATAAAAATTGGGACAGGAACAAAAGTGCTAAGATCTTTTTAGACTTGATTTTAGAATAATTTTTATATCTCTGAATCCACAATGAATTAAAAAAAAAAATACTAACAGACACTTCAGCTTTCTAAAAAGGGTAAACACTCTTCAGCTCTAGGCTACAGAGTGAGAAGTCTAGGATTCAGTAAGTACAAAATAATATTTAATTTTTATGCCACCAGGTCTATCTGTATGAAATTCTGTGCATCCACACATGCAGACACACTCCTGTGTATTTACTAAATCTGGTATTTGAGACAATTTGTGGGTCAACTTCTGAAGATGGTTGAAAACAATAATTCCTGATCAGGTTAAAGCTCCAGTTGTCCTTTTCTCCTCTGTCAATTAGTGGTAGAAAATTTCTGTATAACAGCAAGGTCAGAAAGGCATAAAATGGTACCATTTTTCTGGTTAGAGAAGTCTAGAATCAGAAATTGTCTCTTTTATGGTTTTATGTACTGTACACTTGGCTTCTGACTAAGCTAAGCAGCAATCCTGTAACCATCTGGAATTTCTCTGCACTACCAGACTTTGGGGAAGCAGAAAATACCCTGAAAAACAAAGAAAACCATCTCCCATTTTCTGTTTTCCCTTTTGGTCACCAAGAAAGGGCTGATTATGAGCAAGCTGCAGAGGCTGGTCTCAGTTAGTGTATATATTTTATACAGGATGGATATTATGAGAGGTCACTAAGATGAGCTAGAATAAACTGTGATCTCATTTTGGAAGATGTGCATAACAGAATGAAAAAGGATTTAAGCACAGTTTTCCTGCATTCTTGTGTAGCTGTCTTCTGACTGTCTAGGAAACATTTGCCTACCCAATTTGCTGAACTTAATTAAAATTTTTTTGCTTAAACCTTTCAGCAATTTCCATTTAAAATTTAAAGATAACTTTGAATTAGTCAGAACTGCAATTTTAGGAAGAAAATTGTTTAAATAATCTTGGCCGCCTCTCTAACAGACTTTATAATACGGGTGATGTTATAGATTAATTTACTACTTCAGACTTTGGAATTTTCCCCAAAGATCTTCAACACTGACAGAGTTTTTATGATCACAGTCACTGCAGATTTAGGATATAGTCCAGCATCTATTAATTCAGAGGAAAAACTGCCTTTCATTCACAAAACACTGACACAGAAATCTCTTTGCACTTCTTTGGAACTACAAACTATTGTAGTTTGTGTGGTTCTGAACGTGTAACTGTAGAAGATATAATTTAACGTCCATCTAGTTAAAGTATGTCAGTGGTATTAAAAGAGCAAAAATACCATCTGAAAAGGGCATTTGTGCCACAGTTTTTGCCGTTTCACCTTTGTTGCCAAAGGTCTGCAATTACATGAATTAAGGTGACTTAAAGCTCCTTGCCAGGCTGCAGACACAGGATAACTGCACCTATCCATCAGTCTGCTGACTGCAGCCAGATACAGATGAAGCAAGGAAGACTGGGTGTTTAACAAATTGCACTGCTTATTTCATTTATATAGCCTTGACCTTAACTGCTTCCATAAAGCAGCTTCTGTTCCTAACACAGGCAGGGATTTGTTCCTTCCAGCAGGTTCCCTCGCAGTGCTGCAGCTCCACCATGTTCAGCAGTGTTGCCACCCCAGCCTTAATTCCAAGGAGATTTTCAAGTGGAATCAAAGACGTCTTCTTTGGATGACACTTGTTGATTCACAGCTGGGAGTGACATAAAGAAGACTGACCTTGGCAGGCTCAGTTTGGAAAAAGAGTTTGGTACTAAACAGGGGTTTAAGATTGCAACCAGTCTCTTCTTTTATGGAAATAAGATGTAGTGGGGAAAAGGGAGAGGATTGATCAGGTTCTGTGGAGAAATCTGCAACTGGTTATTGCCTTTATAATCCATAGAAAAAAAAAGTCAATGATTTAGTGTGATTTACCTGAACTCTCCCAGATGATTCTTTTAGTGTGAGAGGAGGTGCCTATTTCTCTCAAGGGTTTGTAATCATGGTAAACAGTGGCTACCTCAGGTACAGATTATAAACCTACACATATATTACAAACATATATACACATATATACACATATATTGGGTCAAATTAACCCTGGTGCTGGTGTTTTCCAAGGAGCATTCATAATGCACATGGGGTTGAGGTTTCTAACTGAGCACTCTCCATTGTCTTCTTTAGGAACAATCCTAATAAAGTTCTGCAAAAACCTACATGCAGTGTCCTTAACTGTAAGTCAATTTTATTTTCCAGTTTCTAGTCACTGTGGGATGTTATCCTACCATGTTACAACACCAATCACTTCCCAAAGATCATAATTTCTTCTTGTAGAGGTCTCTTGCCACCATTCATAGATTTTTCTTTTCTCTGTGAGCTGTGTCATATTCATGTAACACAGCACAGATTTTGTGCCTTGGCTGTTGAAAAGTGTAACACAGCAAGACCAGCTTCCAAGTGAATCAAAACTAACAATAAACAATAAAATCAAAATTAACAATAAACTCAGTTCTGGAGCACGAGTTTTCTTGAAAACATAAAAGATGTTTCTGACATTTTCAGAAGATCACAATATAACAAATTTAACTTTACTGGTGAAACAAAAATCAAAGTGCAGGAGAACTGACTGGTGTAACATCAGGTGGCCTAGACCAGGCAGGGGACATAGGGGTGGAAGAATTCTACAGATTTTAATTTTGATAGTAAAGCCAAAGGAAACAGGGAGTTTCTTCTGTAGGAAATTCTATAACTCTAGCAGCTGTTTTTATCTTAAAAATTGTTTTGCTGTCCTCCAGGGTCTAACAACATCCTATAGGGAGAAACAGAAGTTTATCCCCTTGTGAAGTAGGGGAACAGAAGTCAAAGTGTGCAGTGTGAAAGCTCCAGTTATAATTTTCACAAAGTATGGAGGAACTCAGGTAGATGAAAAGATCAAATATTGACTTGAAATAAATTCTTGGGTTTACATTTCCAAACATTTCTGTAAGACCTTCATTTTCCAGTGGAAAAAATATTTCAAACGATATTGTTTGGCCAGTCCATAGCTTTGGAGAAACATTTTTCATCATTCTAACAATTTCTAAGAGTCTCATGTGAGTTCTGAGGTGTGTCTGGTAATGTAGGAAGCAATATTATATACAGTGTTACATCATGTGATACCAAAATCTGCCACTGACCCAACCTGCAGATTTAATTTGTAAGAAAAGCACATGCCCTGGATAAAACTCAAAAAAATGACATAATCTAACTACTCTTCATTACATTTTTGTGAATTGATTGAATATTGTCATCTTTGCTGCACAGACTATCAAAAAAGGTTGAGAGTTTAGGTGGTGCACCTCAATTAAAAAAGAGGAGGCAATGATATGATTTCTTTTCTTTGATAATGTTGTAGTTGAAAGAATGGAAAGGCTAAATCCAGATAGAAGGAAAAACAACGCTGTCTTTCATATAAAGTTTTCCCTTTCCAGGGAACAATCTGAAGATTGTGTCACATGAACAGAGACCCTTCAGTGTTTCCCGTGTTGCCCCTGTGTGCAGAAACATGATCCCATCCAGGACATGGAGAGTGTCTTTGTCTTTCAGAAGGTATCAACAGAAGGTTGAGATTATATCTTTGCTATCTGCCATAGCAAGTCTTTTTCACCATGATTCCGAGGGCACAAAAGCCCTTATTCTGAAGAGAGAAACCCTCCCAACCCTTTGAACTCCTCCTGGGAGGTGGCTGCTACCGCTGAATCTACCACGACTGCTGCTGCAGTGGCATTCAGCTCTCAGCTAAGCAGAGAATACAGCTTTGTAAATAATTTTAATGTCTACAGTGTAAATGCTTTTCTTAAAATAAAATCAAATGTGTTTGGTTGGTTGTTTTTCTTACAAATAATTTGAGTTTGGAGAGCTGTTTAGCACTTAAGTACTGCCATAGAGAAAACAATTTTTGTTCTGAGTACTCAAAGACATGATCTTGAGCAGAAATTTTCTCTCTTCAAAATGCTAATTAAACAAAACAATGAATTTTGATAAATAAGTACATCTACAAGCTCCTGGCCTTGGGGAAGTGTCACCACAATATTTATTGTTTGCAAGAATGAGTATGTCACATAAACACTTTCCCCTGTTAAAAGATACAAAGCTTGTATTTCAAATTAAAACAGCTGTGAGGGGCTGTTTGTGTGTGTTTGTGCATGAGAGTGTTTTTCAGATGAGGTCTGAAAATAGATAGAGAGTCAATTAAATGGAAAAAGACAAGGAGATGGGTGCTGTGAGAGGAGGATGTGCAGTGGAAGTTGGTTGGAATTGGGAAACCCAAAAAAGTCAGATGGAGAGGTTGCCTCCCCAGCTGTGCCTCCTCTTTTACATTTGCAGTTTTCAGGCCAGTTGCAGCCATAAGTGAGATCAGATATTTACTGAAAGTGGTTCATAAAGACACTTGGAAATGGTCTGTATCTGTCCTGTAATTCCAATATCTTTACTTTCGCTGAAGGTCAACCACATGTTTGCTAACTTGGGGTTTTTTGTTTGAAATCTGGGTTTCTGTTTGAAATCTGGCTTATTGGGCACATCTACAGCCACAGAATACATCAGAGAAACAGCAGGATAAAAACCTTCCTGCATGGAACCTGAAAGAATAAAACCTCGTGTAACAAAGGCAGTTTAACTTGATTAGTTTAACTGAGATATTTAGCTTTATTAAACAAAATTAAATGCTTTCAGATTTGATTTTCCTAAATTTTATTGTGATGAAAGTGGGACATCCCAAGGAACTGTAAAACCAGTGCTATTAAATGAGTTCCTTCAGGTTGATGTGACACCAAGCAGCAGCACACACAACACTGAGAGCTGTAAAACAATTGCATGTTTAGTTATTTATTTTCAAGGAAACATCCTGCTTTTGTTTCACAGAATCACAGAATCCAGAATGGGTAAAGTTGGAAGGGACAACAGTGGGATCATCTNACCTCCTGAGTGAGTCATCCCATCTATCACAGGCATCCAGTCCCAGAAATTCCATAAAAAGATAAGATGTTAACATCTTTAAATGAGCTAGTGCTTCTACATTGTTGTATTCCCTCATAAGAAGCAGGTTAATTTGTATTCAGAACTTTTCAATACACCTTTCATTAATACCCATTAGCATTTGCATTACCTTATTCTTTGTACTAATAGTAGGGAATATAAACTATTTTGTATATATAGACAAATACATTTAAACAGGAAAAAAAATAGTCTTTAAGAAATGTAGAAAAAACCACTATTGTTATTATTTTCATTAAAATATTTTCTCGTGCCCTGATCTGTTTTCACCTTTTGATGAGACTGTACACTGTCCTTTATCAAATTACATCCATAAAGGCCTATGTGTAGCAATTTTTGTGTTATTTGTGAGAAGAGGAGGAAATATCATGGGCATCTCATGGTTTCTGAGGCACAAACTTCTTTTGGCCTTTCCTGATGGCTCAGACTCAAGAGGGAAAATTAATATGTTGGTGTTCCTCGGTGTGGCAAAGGACAGATTCCTCACGGTGCTGTAGAGAAATGCTGTCAGCACTCTGGTAATAAATTGCCATGATTTAAACTTATCAGAGCAGGGCTCTCCAAGCCTTAATGGAGAGTGTGTGTGGTTGATGCAGGACCCATATGCAGAGCTGTCACAGCCTGACCTCACTTGCCACAACAGCAGTGGGCTTTGATTGCACCCTGCACACTCCAGACGTATTTTTCTCCCTGTCCTGCTCCCTGCCAGGTTTGGAAGCCAGAGATGCTGGATGTCACCACACATTTTAGCACCTGACAGCAGGCTAAGGACAGCAACGTGAACAGGGGATGTTAAACCTGCTTTAAAATCCTTCCATGGGTGGAAAAGAAGTAGTGACTTGGTTAGAAGAGAAGGAATGTTTGTCTCACCGGGGCTGGGTAAGGTCCAGCACTTGTTGTGACTGCAGCTCACTAAGGACAGATGGGTGCCCAGTGACCCATCCCAAACGGTGTTGGTCTCCATCCAGCCCCATGGACAGGTATCTGTGTGCAGCTGCTGCTGACTGGCATCTTTGGACAGTCTGGACAGAGGAACCGAGATCTGAGTGACCTGCAGAGACTGAGCTGTCCTCTCACCCTGCTGCAACAAGGCTGAAATATATTGGCAAGAAAATCTTCCCTTATGCTACCTAAATATGAATTTTGTACTTTGTGTTTCCAATATCTTCCCTGGGTAATAGACCCTTCAGAAAATATGATTAATTTTATATTTTTGCTAAACTTTCCCAGACTTTAAAGCAATGCATATATGTGTATTTATTAAACAAGCAGTTCTGAGAGATCCAGAGCTACAACTGCTTGAATTTTACAATTAATTCTCAATTCTATTTTGTATATTAAAAAAAATAATCCCCAGCATATCCTTCTCATTTTATAGACATAGAAAAAAAAGCAGACTCCCCCAACTCCTAAAACCCCCCACAAAGTAGTGTTATTTAAGTATTTATAAAGTATTTTCATACACTTTACCTTAATTCATCTGTTATGAAGGAAACTGTGTTAATGGACAAATTCTGCATTAAAAGTGAGACTGTTTTTGGCACAGACAAAATCAGGACTGAAGCAACACAGATTATTATCTGAGTGATGAGTAGAAGATGAGTAGCAGCCAGAATAGATTTGTCATGAGCAAATCATGTCAACCCAATCTAAACTCCCTCTGTGACAAGCTAACGGACTTCGTGGATGGAGAGGAGCAGTGGATGTTGTGAATCTTGGCTTTAAGGAAGGCTTTTGGTGTGGTCTCAGATGGAACTCTCATAACCAACCAAGGTCTAGATAAAACTAACAGGTACAAAAAGAAAAAGAGTAACTGCAGCCAAGGTGCAGATACTGGTGGGAGGAGACACTGAAGGAGGTTCTGCAATGGTCTCTTCTAGGCCAGTCTCTGTCAGTGTTTTTGTTAAATCTAACGAGCCAGACACAGGAAATATATTTTGGAAGGCAGGCTTAGAATTCAAATTCTTAGAGATGCAAACAGATAAAAATGAAATTCAATTAATTTGGTGGGGAAAAATGTAATATTAGGTAGGAGTAATTAGCTCCAGACAGAAATCAGGGAACAATCAGCAATTCTTCCAAAGCCAGCCTTGCGATTATGGCTGATCACAAGTGGAAAACAAGGCAATGATGATGTGCTGTTGCAGGTACCTTCCCTTTTTACTCAGCAGTACTCACAAGATTTTAGCTGAGCTCATCTTTGTACAGAACACTCCTGGAGAAAGGAGGAGCAATTAGAGTCTGTAGGAGATCAGTGGAAAATCTGAGCTGGGGAAAAAAAGCTGACAGAAAAGGACTAAACATGTTTGGTTTTTTTTTTTTTTTAGTATGAAGAGATGATGGAGAGAGCAGCTTTTAATTACAAAAGAGGCTGCTGTTTAATGAATTCTTCATGGGTATGAACTGTAGCAAAACAGATTCATTTAGATTAGAGGAATATATTTCTAGCAGTGCAGAGAGGCAGCACATTTTTATTGATTTTCTTCTGAGTGGTATCGTGGTTGTCCTTCTGCACACTGACTTCTGTTGGCCTTCAGCTCATGAGTGGCTCATCAGCAGATTGGGACACCCAGCTGGAGAACCCAGCAAGGGATTTCACAGCTTGGTTTTTCTATAAAGCCCAGGGATGAACCAGATTTACCTGTAGACAGCATTTCTGCAGCAAAGTTCATATACCTAAAGACCTCCTGCAACTCAGAGCACCACTCGAGTCAGCATGGCTATGCTCATGTATTTTGGGCTCATTCCAGGTGTTTTAGGCTCCTTACAGGTATTTCAGGAACCAGTTCCTTCTTTTTACTATAGAAATAATGCATGCTAATGCTGTTCATGCTGTGTGGTCTTAAAAGAGGCACTACTCGCATGCACATTGTGCTTCAAGAGCAGAATCAAGTTGAACAAGGGGCTACACATAGGGAAAAAGGCAAAAAGAAGGTCAAATAAGTGAAAATGGAGCCAGGAATCATTAAAATTATTGAATGAGGTTGAGACAGTAGCACAGAAGGGTTTAAGTAGAGCTATGACTTTAGGAAGGATGTGTAAAAATACAAATAACTTATGCAAATCTAAACAGCAATGACCTGCCAGGCTAATCTTGTTGCCACCTCTTACTTGCTGCACTCATGTGTTACATCTTACCTTAAACCAGGCTAATGTTACGTGGTGAATTCCCAAATGGGTGTCACGAATGTCAGCCAGGTTTGGGAAGGTTTGCAGTCCTGCAGTGAATGTGACATGACACACTTGAATTGAAACCTCTTCAGTGGTGGGATAGCTCATCTCACACTTCTGCACAGTATTTAATACATTCTGTTCACAGAAGAGAAGGGTTGTGCTTTTAATGAAGCACGAATGTCAAAAATCCAACACTGAAACACTATCTTAGATGTTGCTGGAAGTGTAAGAAATACTGGTGACGTGACCATGTCAAAGCATATCAACCTTTTCTTACATTATTTATTCAAAATAATAATGAAAAAATCATGAAAGGTATGAAGCTACTGCTGATTTTTCTCTCTGACAGAAAAAAAAAAATGCAAACCCAAATCCACATTACAACTAACCACTGCAGTCAGAATGGGTGAACAGTGCCAGAGAGGTGAAGAAGGGGAGGTAAGATGTTACTTAATTGCTTGACTAAAGGAGCTTTCAGGCCACTTTTCAGGCTTTAGGCACCTAAATGTAATGTCTGCCTTAAAATGTAATCACTAAAATTTGCAAATGTAGTTGCTGTATCTTCAAGCCATGGTCAGTGAGAAGATATTGGCACATCTTTGTCTGGAGCCTTTTGGAGATTGTGGCGTAACCTCTGAGTACACAGAGAGAAAACAGTGATGCTTTAACTTAGATGTGAGTTATCCAGTGTGGATTCCTAGTTGAAATCTATCTATCTATCTATCTATCTATCTATCTATCTATCTATCTATCTACCTACCTACCTACCTACCTACCTAGGTCTCTGCCTTCCTACCTACCTAGGCTGTGTGGTGCTTGTTTGCCTACAGGGCTTAAACCACATTACATCTAAGTCCAAGAAATTTTCTTTTCAAAATTTCCACAATTTCAATATAAAATCAAGTCCATTGATTTCTTTTATAGAGCTCAGACAATTATTTCAATTTATAAATCTATTTTTATGAATTCGTGGTCCCTTTAAATACCTATGAATTATGACTTTTTATCAGCCATGATCAAATCTTCTCTCAGTGAGTAAAGTCTTAGCGAAGGATATACCTGCATTTTTATGGCACATTGACCATCTCTAACCATCTCACATTGGAATTAGACTCTTAGTATACAATTTCTTGTGGCACTCATGGTGGGACTCCTCCCTTCAGTAGAATAACTAACACTGTCATTGCTAATTTCAGCCTAATTTCAGTTTACCTCAGTTTTACTTTACAAATGCCTTGAAAAGTTTTGCTCTCAAAGGCTGAAAGCTTTAGTTTGAATCTTTCAATTCCCTTTTCCTTTCATTGAAATGAAGACGACAAAAGCATCACAGTGACTCTGAATATAAATATATTAATTGAAATTACAATTAAAAATTATACCCCCGCAGAGTTTTTTCTGTCTTAGCTATCCCTCTTCCCTGTAAATACATTTGTTTTCATTTTAAAATTAGTTTGTGTATATGTGTGTATATTTATTTACATATGCATGATTTTTTTGTAAAATAGAAGTACAAAAAGGTGCCTTTTACTGTTATGGTCTCTATGGTTTATTCATATGCCTTTTAGCACAGTGGGAAAAGATTTTTTTTTTTTCCTATTAATTCTGCACCCTGACTCCTGCAAATACTGGTAAACTTAAAACAACTGCTGAGGGCTCTGCAGTCCTGTGCAATTTGCTACATGTTGCTAGAGCAATCAGCACTTTCTACAGCCTAAAATATCTCCAAAAGTACAAATATTTCTTATTTGTGATCTGCAGATATGAACTGAACACAGGCCTAAAACATTTTTTTAGTCTCCTTATGCTGGTATTTATTTTAAAACTGCGTCTCCCTTTATACCTTGCCTGTTTGAAATACGGTGTTTATTCTTTAAATGGTCACTGTAGCCATGATGATGGTCAATTGTGTGGAGGCAGCGTTGTGACAGTCTCATTTTTGGTGGTTTTTTCCCCATTTTGAGGAGGAAAGGGCAGAAAATCAATGCAAGACAGATATGGTGTGAAACCCACTGTGCATTTTCATTATGAGCCTGTAACCTCTGAGACTTAGGAAGTAATACTGTAAGAACAGCCAGAGAGGAAACTGGTGAAAATTTTTCTATTTTTCATCTGGTTCCAGGATTTTGTCTACTTGGAGATAAATAGCTCTGCCTTGGAAGAAAAGAACCTTTTATTAAAAAAAAATAAAAGGAAAAGAAAGGAGTTTTATTTTCATTCTAAAAGTCTAATGGAAAGAAACAGCACATTAAAATGTTATTTTAATAAGTGCTGTCCTGGCAGGATACTCCTAAATAGGCATGGGTGTCTCTCATCATTGTTGTTGAGCCTTGAGAAGAAAAGCTCAGTTATTTTTATTTTTCAGTATTCTTGCGTTAGCTAAAGAGCTCACATAAACAAAAAAAATTCCTTATTTATACTAAATGACACACAAGGTAAGTATGAAACCATGTATCCAAAGCTCTGTTAGAATTTCTGAAGGGTAAATGCAGTTACTTAGGGATAGGTGCAGGGTCAGTGTTCTGGTCAGATATTAGCTGCTCTTTAATTAATTGCTTTTGGAATTAAATATGCATTACTGATTACTTGATCATTTCTACCTGGTTTTTGGCATTTTAGTGGACTTTACAGCTATGATCACAGAGATTTCAAAAGGATATCTATAAAACTTGCAAGAGGTCGAATCTGTCATGGTCCCATCCATTGCCAAACTTGACAGGCATTTATAATCTGGGATTTCCCCTCCTACTTCACGCTTCCTTCCTGAAAAAAGCGAGTGAGCCTAGTTCCAAACCAGGTTTTTGGAGATGTTTGGGTGTGAGTTTGCACTGAACTCTTTTGGGAGTCTTTATATGCAAGGGCAGCAGGAGCCAGGCTCCTACCTCAGTAGGAGAAATCTCAGTACAGACTTTTCCAGCTCCTGTCCAGGATGGTGGCACAAAATCGGTTCTTGGTATGAAAGTGTAAATTGAAACCTGTTAAACAAGCAACACACCAGTTATATACTTATTAAACAGTCTTTATACTACTAGGTACGTCAAGCAAAGGACTTCCTTGCTAAATGCATCAGGGTCTGACTGGCAGCAAAATGTAGCTATATATTTTAATAATTTTGCAGAAAAGATGGAAACAGAGATTACCAAATGTTCTTGTTTCAAGAAACCTGTGTAACAGTCAGTGAATATTAGTTTGTATTCTGGTGGCTCAGTTGAGGAGACTGTCTATAAATCTCATTTTAGCTTTCCCTTCTAAACCCTCACACTGTCTGTAAAACTTACCTCTGATATTTTTGTAAGGTAAAGAAGTCGACACAGCAGATCAGAAACCCAGGGAAGGATTCTAAATTGGCAGGAACAATTGGGTTATGAAATTACTGGGTTCTTCACATCATTCCCTCTGTATTCAGAGATGAGGACAGCATCTCCTTCTTTGACATACAGAGATGAAAATATATTTTCATTTCTTAACTTAAACATGAACCAATTAAAATGTCACAGCTTTCAGAGAAGTTTGTAAAAGAGTTGATAATGAAGGTTTATTTGCTTTGCATACTCTGCCCAATCAATACTGAAGTTGTATTGGTGTGACCCTGCTCGGGTACATCAAGAATCTTGCCCAACTGTATAAAATAATTTGGTGGTCTTTAGGTGAGTGCTGGCAAAAAAGAAAGTGAAAATTCCCTCCTTAGAGAAAGAGACGTAGCAATGTCAAAGCAAAGGATTGAGACAGGAAACTAAGATCAGATTCGAAGATATCAAAAACTAAGTTTTTGATATCTTCAAATATTTAGCATTGTAGGGTGGAATTTTAAGGAAGAACTTCTGTGGGAAATGAGTCTCCATTTGTACTAGAAAAGCAAGCAGGAAATAGTCAGATACACACACATTCTGCATCTTGAGCTGCATGCAGCTCCACATGTTATGTCTCATCTTAGCCAACTCTAAGAAATGAGGCCTCTTACCATTTGTCCTTGTTATTTTATCAAATCAGTTGTTTCCAGCTGGAGAAGTCCTGCCATGCAACCCTCTCCTTGCCCTCTCATAGCCCTGCTTCCAGTAGTGCTGAGCTTGCCTGACCCCTCTCCTGCCCACGATGTCACAAGTTTGATAAGGCAAAGTAGTCAATGAACAGTTTACACAATATCTTCAATTTTTTTCAGCCCTGCAGTTCTGCCTTAGCACAGCTTTACATGGAATTAGATCTGCATCCCCTGTGAAGAGCATAAAATAACTATAGAAAAAGTCAAAATAAATCTTGCATTTTGGGGAAATGGCTGAGCTTTTGTTCTGTGGTGAAATAAAAGAAGGATATTTTTTTTTTTCTTTTGGTCATGCTTCCACACAGCAGAAACCTGATCAGCAGAAGTACAGCCTCATTGTACATACTGGGACACCATTTACACAAAGAAAATACTTCTAAATTATTTGGAATATATAGTCAAAAACTGTCTCCACTGCATATCACAAGAGAGTAGGAAAAAAGATCACTCAACTGAAAATACTTAATAACTGATAGCTACCCAGGGGCTGAATTTTTTAAATAAATAAATAAAATATAAAAAACCTTGCATCACACAAACAACACATGACATATCTGATTTCTAATTAAAATCTCCACTTAGAGTCCACGAAAAGTAAACGAGGCTTGGATATTCCTTGGGCAGTTTAAAAGGCTCCTTTTCAATTTATTTAATTCAGCTAATAAGTTTTTTAAACAAAAGCTCTTATGCTGTCTTGTCACTTTAGATTATTAGCAACACACATTGAATCCAAGTGCAGTGCAGCTTGAAGACCTGCATTAAGTGCCTGGATGGCTGCTGGGAAGGCTGGAATGACGCTCATGGACAGAAAGATCATGAGAAATTGCTCTGACAGCAGAGCAAAGTTGGGAGCAGTGATTGCCTGCTTGTCACTCAGCTCTTCATCACCACGTTTACCAGCTTATTTTTGTTATGCCCCAAAGGACTTCCTTTTACAACCAGATCGGGGTTTAAGCAGAGCAGGGAAAAATGTGTAAGTGGCTCAGGAATATCCTCAGGAGTAACCTGTGAAGCTGCTGTGGCTCTGACACACAACTCACAGTCTTTCATTCTCTCTGCACTGAACCATTTGTCTGTATCAATAATACCCTGGTGAAAATTAATCCAGTGTGTGGAGTCTTGTCCCCTGACTGCTAAAACCACACTGCTGTGACTTTCTTTCCCAGGCAATGGTCTGAAGAATGGGTGTGATCAGTAAGTTGTCTTCCCTGGGGAATTATGGGGGGGACACACACTGCTGGGAAATCAGCTGTTGGAATAAATTAGCCTGCATGGTCACCCTGAACAGGCAGGAATGGCAGGAAAACAAGAAATGAACACTGAAATCTGATTGAAATCTCTGTCCTCATGTTAGCAGGATGCTGGAATAGGAATCTGGGAATAGGAAATGTGGCTGAAATAAAAACAGAATGATAACCTGGGTTGCCTGGTGGGTTTACTCCCTCAGGAAATGAAGTCCTGCTTCCCTCAGTGATAATTGTGATGGGAGGAGAAAATCTCCTTCCTCCATCCACACAGAGTGAAAGTCCAGCAAAACCTGTGCTCTGAGACCCACAGCTGAGGGAACTTGAGGTCCGTGCTATGCTTGAGTTGTTCTCCTTTATAATGAAAAAGCAATGAACAGCAAAATAGATGGAATACTTGTTGATTGGAGAAGATTAAATTAAGATATCATTAGCAGCAGTTAATAGTTGAAGAAGAATAATAAAAACATAAGCAAGGAAATTTTTTTTGCCTGCATTGAGGTACCTTTCCCTGTAAAGTAGTGTTTGAAAGGGAATTCTGTTCACAAGACATGGGCCTTGGATGTCTGAAATACTTTAAATAACCCTTGGAGGTATTAAAACAGGAAGATGTCCCTTTCCCTGCTGTAGAAAGTTGGTATTCCCCTGAGTGCTGGTGATTCCATGAACACACACAGTATTCATGAGAATGAAACTTGTCTTTCAGAGTTCCTTGACTGCATTTTTCCTCTAACAATTGAGCAGCTGTTCCGTGGGTGAAATGTTCTGGTAAAAGCTTGTGAGTATGAAATTTAGTGAGGAACAGGAGAAATCTGGAGTAGAACACACTTTCATGAGTGAATAATTACTGCTCAGTTTGCAGTCCTCAATTCCAGTGGGACTTCCAGAGAAAAGTGTGACCTCTCTTTTTTGACTCTCAGTCTGCCTTTTAAAATAAAGCAAATAAAAAAACTCAGCAAACAAAAAAACCTACAAAACCAACAAAAAAGCCCCCAGGGCTGAGGCAAATACAAGATTGAAAGGTAATAGATATACCATCAAATTATAGAATCCCTTTCATGAAACTGGTCAGGCTTTTTACGACTCCAGATCCAAATTCAAACTCCTTTCTCCTCTTACTACAGAATGTTTCTAGTTTCCATCCTTTCATATTCATATGTGGATTATACATTCATTTAACCCCCACTAGTCCATCTTCTAACACTGTCCTTTCACTTAAGCAGTTTTCACACTCCTTGTTTTTACCTCCCTCTTCCATGCACATATTTCTCATTTCTTAATTTCTTTTCTGTCAAGCCAGCCAGATTTTTAATAACTTTTGGAAGCTAATTCTACATCTCCCTCCTTATCCTAATCTCTCCTCTTGTTCCAGTTTGATCTTTCTTGGGTAAGTGCAGCCATAACAGGAATGGCTTTAACCTGAAATGGGGTAAGTTTAGATTGGATATTAGCAAGAAATTCTTTCCTGTGAGGGTGGCAAGGCCCTGGCACAGGTTGTCCAGAGAGGCTGTGGCTGCCCAGTAGCTGAAAGGCAGATAATAGCTAGGTTCCCTTGTCAGTCAGTAGAATATTGCAGGTACCCCAAAAGTGTGAGTTCTGCACACTTTCACAACAGGTCTGAGACAGGTGAAAGAAATAAATCTCTATTCTAGAGAGAAAATAGACGATAAATTCAGACACAGCCCCTAATTCTTTGATGTGTGGAGGTGCAGAGATGAACCCACCTCTCATTTCAGTAAAGAATAATAGGGAATATGAATGGGCTTGTTTGGGTTTGAAAGCATTCACTGCAAGAATTGTAAAATAATTTAGTTTAGGAGGGAACTCAAGAGTCACCCACCTGCCCTGGACTCAGAGTCTATCCGAGCATGCTATTCTCCCATATTTTCTTTTCCTGCAGAGATGAATGAGCTCAGTTATTACTGATGAGAATTCTACCCATCAAAACATTCAAGCTTCAATATTCGCTGAATTCACTAAAATGGATTTCAGGTAGCATGATGGAAAATCTGCAATTCCTGCTGTGTTGCTTTGCTGTATAAATCAAACTGCTAAGTAATAGAAACAATGCTCCATGCTTACAAAGCTCATCAAAAGAGAAAAAATGACAAATATCTGCTATGAACTATGTGTAAGGCATCTGCAAACCAAGAATTATTCACTAAAGTCATTTGTGAATAATTTCACATAATGGCTAAATATTCACAGAACACCAACAGGAAAGACAGCAAAATTCATCAAATAAAATGATTTGCTGCAAATCACTCATAAAACTCCTGCCTTTATCTAAAACTTCAAAAGCATTTGCTATGCTTTAAATAATCCAAGCAGCTGTTTATTTCATTCTAGTCCAGATTTTCTTAAATTTAAAGTATCTCTTGGAAAATGCTGTGGAAAAATGAATCTATTTTAAGTGAAATTTCTATTCTGAACATCTTCTGTTTCCATTATTAATCAGATTACTCACAATGCAACTCAAAGTTTTCTGGGTTTCTTTTTAAATGCTAGAAAGGCATGAAAAGCTGAACATTGAGGTTGAAGAGAATATCAGGAAACTCCGTGGGGAAAACAAACAATGGGAACAGCAAGATCCAGACTCACTGCACCTAAACTAAGGTACTCATCCAAGAGTATTTTTCCTTTATCCTTCTCTCATCAGGGAAGAGATGAGTGACACTGCTGAAGTTGAATCAGGTACTGAAGATCTGAGTTCTGTGCACTGGTCTTTATGTTCTTTCACTTAAATAGAGAAAAGAGCATCAAAAAATTAAATAAACAGGAGTTAAATAATTAAATAAAACTGGGTACCTGCCCATGGAGAGGGTTTGGAGCCCCATGGAGGGTTTGGAGCAAGGCAAGCTCTGTAGATAGGCTTTCCTAATCAACAAAGCTCTTTTGCCATTTCAGTACTGCTGCCCTCTGAGAGCAGCAATGGGCCTCAGATTCCAGGAAAACGACACAGATCATAATTATGTGCCTCATTAAAAAACAACTCTGGAAAACCCTGTCCTGTTCAGAAAGATGTAAATGGATGCAAATTTGATAAGGATTTGCTGCAATCATGTTAGTGTTCATGAAAATAAGCCAATGCACATCTGTTAAAATATTCTGAAAGAGTTTCCCTTTATTTCTGCTTTTCAGAGCACTGTTACAGTGACCTGATGAGGCCAAATGAGGAAACCCAGAGATATGGAAAGCTCTTCTTGGAAACAGTCTGAATCCAACCTTTGATTCAGTGAAAATAAGCTGAGAATGTGTGTCAAGAAAGGTACTTATCCATCAGCATTTCTGTCAAACTGTTCTTGCCGTATTTTCACTCCTAATTAGTGCATTTTCACTGGGAAGTCTGCATGCAAAATGACTACCCACTGTGAATTAAAAAAAAGAAAAAAGATAAACAAAGCAAAAAAGATAACAAGGACCTGGAGAACATGCAGGGGAAAACAGGAAAGTAAGGAAAAGAAAAAGGAAAAAATAATGAAAAAGGAAAATAAAAACATATAGCAGAGGTGGTGTTGGAAAGGAACAAGAGATCAAAGAAGGAAATAGTATTTGAAAGTCCTTTTCACAAACCACAAGGAGAAAGAGTCCCAGCAGTTTGTTCATTAGTGGGATGTGCTGCCTGCTCAACTACAACCAAACAGGTCAGTCCTGTGTGATTGCAACCACAGGGATGCTTGGTTGGACTCAGAACTTGGCTCTTAAGTACGTGGGAAAACTTTTATCTGTATCTATATCTGTCTACATCTACAACAAGGACCCACACATGTAAATACACACCAATGGCTCCAAAGTTCTAATTTCCTGAACAAATTTCAGCTATTTCAATGACTGTTGCAGCTGTTAGAAAAGTCAATGGATTCATGGAGTGTGTGTTCCACCTGATTGATCAGTGCTGTTAAAGAAACTCATCCATGTTTTTCTTCTCAGGTCCTGCATTAGAAGAGTTATGATTTTGAAATTCCCACTGAAAGTTGGAACCATTTGCTGGTTTAGGGTTAAATATATTTAAAGGGAAAAGTAAAAAAATTAAAAAGTATAAGGAAAATCTGAAATGCAGTCAGGTTCATGTTGTGGAGTCATAGAGAAGTGATCCGACAAATAAAACATAGATTTTTCATAAAATAGTACTTAAAATACTCTGATATTAAAAAGTGTTAGGAATCCTACTTTCTTAAAATGCTTCAATCAGTATTTTCCATGCGAAACTTCCACTCAGAATCTCAACTAGCCACAGAGAATTTTAGCACTCCAGTATTCTAAAATCTGTAATCCCTGAGAAGACTCAGACTTGGATTAACAGTAACATTTAGTCCATTGATAGATTATGACTACACTGTAATATTTAGAGCCTGACTAAGCAGACTCCTGGTAGCAATGCAGATAAGGACTGATTTTTAAGTAAATATGACCTTTTATATGAAGGCTATGCAACTTCAGTTACCTCATGGCCTGGTCACTTAAAGAATATTTATGGCTAAAAGTTCATTGGTACAAGTGAGGAATCAGTACTTTCAGCACTGATAGTTGTATCTCTAATCTCAGTTCTTGGAAGACTCTTAAATTGCTTTTGAGTGACCAAAAGGGGAGGGATATTCACTGCCCTTCTCTGAAAAATAGCCAGTGGAATAAATAATAAAGCTTGCAATAAAATAAAGCTATGACATCTGTAACTGAAATTCAAAATATGGAGCATTATACAAATGCAAGTTCAGATCTGCAGTGATGTGTAGTTACTTAACCCTCCCCAAAATATTGAAGCATATTGTGAAAAACAAAATTCCTAGCCAAATAACATTATTAAAAATAGTACTTTAAAAAAATGAAGCGAGGTAGAGAAAGGAAAAAAAACAGAGAGAGAAAGAGGCTTGTCCTTAGATTCTGTGAAAGAGAAGGGGTGAAACGAGTCCACAAAGAGGAGTGTCTGCTCCCTGCTCTGCCCACAGGCTGGGAAATTGCAATGCAGGGTGAGTTACACTAAAGAACAGTGATTAAGTGGGTATTTCTGACCCACAGCATCCTTCAGCTCAGCCTGCATCCAGCCCAGCCCATCCCTCACTGGGCAATGCACAGCCCAGCTGGGTGACCTCCTGGAACTCAAATGGACATATTCCTCACAAATGAGAACGGCTGTGAGTTGATTCATTTTTACCAACTGCTCTTGGTTGACAACTATCTCACAGCTAGATGGGATATTTAATACTAAAATCATGTTTCATAATGAAATGCTCTATCAGCCTTAGTTGCCCTGGAGTCTCCACTATAATAGAGTTTCCAAATCCTTGTGTGATTGGTTTCCTTTCACCCCCCCCATAAACAATGTGCAATTCCTGTAATATTATTTTTTTCTATTACTTTGATTCCCCTAAGGTCCCAAAACTCCTTCCACATTCGCTGTGTTGGTATCTTCAGCCTGTTTTTTTTTCCTTCCTAGCCTTGGCAGCATATTTCAAAATCTCATTCCTGTGTTGCCTTGGTTTGTCAGGACTGAAGGTCTGCTCAGAGAGGGTACATAAAGCAGGCTGTTACTGCTGTTATTATTATTTCTATTACTGCTTTAGTGGCTTCCTAAACTGGCGTGCTCTTTTCAGAGTAGCTAGCGCAGCAAATCTCTGGGGAAAGGCTCGGAAGCGGGGCTGAAATGGTTTTCCTCTTTGCTTGTGGTTGTTTTCATTTCCCCACACCATCTCATAATGTCATTGCTTCTCCACTTAGTAGCAGCATTAGGAAACGTCAGAGCTGTCCCACCAGGTGTTTCCATCTTAAAGCATCTGTGGTGCAGGTGAGGCGATGCTCTCTGCTAGAGATTGCAGCTGCCTTTTCAAATTCACCTGTCTTTTGTCTTTTTCCTCAGTGGGTGCTATGAAAAGCCTCTGCCATCCCAGCTACAATATTCCTCATCTGTGGCTTTAGCACATGTGTTTTCATAATCAGATTTGATATAATTTATTGAGTCAGTCCTCAATTGCCTGCAATTCACTTACATCACTGTCTCTTCTCTCCCTTTATTGCCTCAAACCTGTGTTATTCCTCCTTTTTACTTATGATTCCAGGATGCCATGGAGTCTGTGACAAACACTTTTATAATGGAGTACTGTGTGAACAGTTTCATTATTTTGGCATTTTTATTATAATAAATTCTTTGCCTTCCTTTTTTTCAACTGCTTATTTTCTTGGGAGACCAGTGCTTTTAACAGCTGTATTGTTTTCCCTTTATAGAGTGCAGCTTAATGCCTTTTTTTTTTCTAAAGCAGTAACCACATAACTCACTTTCACTTTACTGATGCTGTCACTGATGGTGTTGTGCTGTAAGCAAATATTTCCCCCTCTTCTGCCTTTGGTCCGCAGCCTGCTTACGCCTCAGTGTCAATTTTGAATTATCTGGGTAATTCTCTTGTGTACAGACTGTTACACAGCCTTAAGCACTACTGTTTTTATTATTCCACATTACTGCCTCAAAAGGAGGTTGTGTTATTCCTGCTAAACTCCTTAAGCCTTAAAGTCATTTAAGAGCAACTCGCAGAGCTTCTCTGCTGCTTGTTTTGCATTTGATTTGCTTTTGAGTTCAGCAAGAGAGTGTCTTCTGCCTTTGCAGGGTCCAATATTTCTGGCTCCATCAACTGAACCCCAAAATCTCTGCCACAGGGTACAAAACACCTCTTGGAGAGGTAAAGGGAAGGGCATCACACGAACCAGTTCAGAGGTGGGAGGCTGGAAAACCTTTTCAGAATTGCCACCAGGAGGTCCTGAATATGCTGGGAAATCGAAGTGTAATTCAGCTCTGAGTCTCAATAGTTCCTGTGGTTTTGCTTCATCTGGGTGTCTGCATTATTTGGTAGTGTCTCCCCGCGTGCCAGTTGCATCCTGCAGAGATCAATTCATAGCTGGAACACGGAAGATGTACTTGAACTGCCCTGGAGCTGCATGGGGTCCACAAGCAGCTTTTGCCCATCCTTCCTCTCGCGTGTTATCCCACCCCTGAGAACACAGGGCTGTGTAACAGCAGTTATCTTCTCGGCAGTAGACTCTGATTTCTCTGGCTGAATGCACTCCATGTCTTTGATTCTTCTACTTGTGGCAGCTCCCTGGGCTGCCTGGGACCTGCGCAGCTCAGGTGCATTAACTCTTTCCACCTGCCCTTGTTCCCCACAGTGCTTACGTTGGCAAACCCCACCAGTGGCATATTCCTGAATTGTCTCCCACGAAGGCCTTGTTTTGCTTTTATTTCAGCTACTGCCTGTTTTCCTGACTGAGACAGCTCACAGAATAAGAGACCCACATAGTCTAGACCTGTCATATTTCCATCAGGGTTTTGGGATTGATGTACACACATTCAGAGCCTCGAGATCGGCAGCTCAGCTGGGCCTGCTTGCCCATATGAGCTGCCAGATGCCTGGAAATCCCAGAAAACTAGCCAAAACACTTACAGATCTAGAGAGAAAAACAAGGCATGTACAGATCTTGCTGGACATATGGCAGCCCCACATGGGATTGGATAGACAGGTTTGCTGTTGGCAAGGCATTATCTACAGTAAGTGTTGGTCAACCCAAATACACTCAGCCAGAACCAGTTCCTAAACTCACTCTCTGTTCTTTTAAGAGGTTATGTATTTGTTGCAGGAATACCATGGATTTCTTATATCTTTCACACTGTAACCTTTATACATATGATCTTGTCCTTCTACTGAGCCATATTGTCTTTTGCCACTGGATTTCTCAACAACAAAGTCCCTGATTATTCCTATTGCCTTTATTTTGCCCATACCCTATTCTGAATCAAACAACATGGCTCAGTGAACAGGGAAACTTAAATATAGAGCTTTACTTAAACCAAAGACTGTGTTGATGCCCATGTATGATAATTTAAACTCGTGACTGTCAAATTACAGCTGCTTGTATCACATGTCCTCAGGGAAAATTGAAAGGGGGAAGGACAGTTGTTGCTCAAGTGGTCTTCAGGAGGATGAGGCGACATCTCTCCAAATCTGGTTCCCTGGGGCCAGGTCTCCTTACTTGAAGCTGCTCGGGCCAAGAGGAAATTCAGAGCATTTACCTCTTTCCTTTCAGATTTCCATGTTGTAGCATGCAGCATCCACGGTGCATCTGTGTTAGTGTCACCATGGTTACCTTCAGTACAGTTTATTTTCTGATGCTAACACATAATTCTGTTCCAAGTACATGGGGGAAATGCAGTCTGTGGTGTTTGAGGCATACAGGTGTGGCGATGAGGAATCTCACCTCCAGTGCATCCATGACCATGCCAATGGGTGGTCCTACTCCTTAAAAAGCATTAGCCAGATTTACAGATGCTGGATAAAATAAAAAGCTTTTCTTTTTTCATGAGTATCAGCTACATCACAAACCTGTAGGGTTCTCCTGCTCTTTAACACAGGATGCACACCGTGTCTCCTTCTTTTTGTAAAGGGACACAAAGAAAACACTGACAGCATAGGGCAGGTTTGAGGAGAAGAAAAGAGAAGTGACTTTATCCTGCAAGGAGCAACACAAAGTGGATCACAGTTTTCTGCAAAATTAGCTATCAGTGTTCTGCCTGGTTTTGAGGAACATTTTTTTATTTCCATGGGAAAATGATGTAAAAAATAATAATGGATGTCGTAAAGTGAAGCTTTTAGTAGTTTGAAAATGGCAATGCTGGTTTCTTGTACATACCTATTTGCTGCTCTCTTACATGGTTTTAGGAACCTTTTTATTCTTTATATTGTCACCTCCTGTTTCTCAAATTATATAGCATATAATATCAGAGTCAGGGTACTTTTATAGCACCTCAAGGACACGTGTGAACTTTATACATATCACAAAAAATTAATTGGGACCCTGAAGGCTAAAGAAAAGTTATTTCATATCCTTAAGGATCAGGTGTTCTTTTTGCATTTTACATCTAACAGAATGTGTGCCAATTTTTCTGGTTAGAAAAGTGGAACAGAGCTCAGCATAGTCCTGTGCAAAACTGCCTGTGTATGTTATTCATAGACCCACCAAAGGAGCAGCAGCCAGCGAAGGGGAGGGACTTGACAGAATTTTGGTACTGGCTACAGGGCAAAGAGCTGGTCCTGGTGCAACAGGGAGCCAGAAAAGGCAATAAGACAGAAAAATAGAAAGAAAATTAAAGGACTGCTATCTATAAACATATGACTTTCCTTTGTTTCTGACTAGAAATACACATCCACGTGGAGCCCAAACATCTGGTGGCTTTCTTATCAGCCTTTTCCCCATGAGTAAATTCTTGTGGGGCACTGTTTTGCTACAGTTTTCTCCCTGCATAGGACTTACTGAGCTATTCCACCCAAAGCACTTTGACCGGTGGAATACTGAAGAGTTTCAACAGAAGGTCAAGGCAGGTCTCATTTCATGAAATGTCCCTGGCAAATACTATTACAGTGCCACTAATTTTATCTGAAAGATGGAGTCAATTGTTGGTGAAACAACATAATGTCCTAAATTACCTATTTCTGTTAATTAACTAAATAGTTGGCAGAGGATGGCTGCCCCAGCAGGATATGCCTGTGATGTAAATGTCAGCACTCAAAATTCTTGAAAATATCTGTGCTTGACCCATGACTCATCTGTCTGCTGTGTGTCACAAATTAAATTTTCCCTTCTAATTGTGGGGCCAATAGGTACAGTATTTTTCTGAATTAATAATTTGTCAGGAAAAAATAATAAGAAGAAATTGTGAAAACCACAATGTATTCCCTTTATTATACGCAGAACCATGTAATTCTTGAATATGTCAGCTATTGACATCTTTAAATATTTGTTAAGTAAATAAATTCCTTTTTTCATCAGAAACAAAGCTACACATTTTCTAAAGTGAAATATTAACCTCCTACTTACATATTTTGCATTTATTTCTTGTAAATATTTAAAGCAATTGCTGAAATATTACTTCCAGTTAGCAAAATGTGAGTGTTTTATTTTGAAGGTATTGAAAACAAGGTTTTTATACCTCTCTTTCTCTTGTTTCTCTCTCATCTGTGAGGATGGAGGAGAATTTACAAAATGTTTCCATCAAATTAACAAAAGAACCAAAACTAAAGGAGACTGAAATAGAGGTTGTTTCTTAAAGAGGGTTTGGAAGTAAGTACCCAAGCCTCTCCACTACCTGCTGCATGCCAAGATCCCTGAAGAAACCCACATTCCCTGTTCTAACTTAGGCCACCTTTTTATTCTGCCCTTTTGTTCCACCCCAAAGCTTATGAGAATCCAAGTGAGGTGCTTAGGGGCCTAAGACACAACTTCCCTGTGATTCAATTAAAGGTTGCACGTGCGTCACTGATGATGACTTTGCACCTGCATCAATGTTTTGATGGAAAGTCAATGTCTTCAGGAAGTCATTTTTACTTTAACTTAACAAACTTTAACTGCAAGGTCACAGTCCAATAGGTTGCCAATCCTATGGAATTTAGCACAAAACCTCTAGCAGAGACCTCTTTGGAAACACTAATAAAACAGAGGTGTGCACTGTGAAGATGGATGGATGAACTTAGACCTTCCTTAGACACTGTGTTAAAACGTGTGTGGATGTGGCACTTGGGGACACTGTTTCGTGGTGGGCTTGGCAGTGCTGGCTCATGGTTGGATCCAATGATCTTGGAGGTCTTTTCTAGCGTTAATGATTCCATGATTCTTTGGCATCAGAAAGAAATGATGGCTTTTAAACATGCAAGCTTCAGATTTAGTGACTAAAGCACAGGTTTCTGAAGCCACGTTTTCCCTTTCTCTTAATTAAAAAGACAACATTTGGTCTCATATATTTTAAGTACATCTGTCTGGTAAGACATAATTTGCTTTATTTTTATGCTTAAAAGCATTGCATTACTAGTAATAATTATAAGTAGATTTCTGACCTCCTAAAGCTAACTAGTTGTCTCCCTCCCAAAATAAATCTAAAAATTTTAGTAAAAATTAAGATACTCTAAAGAAAACGATGATCCCAAAAGTTTCAGTATCTCTTTCTTGCAAACTAACTTTTCTTGATTTCATATATTTAAGAATTGATTTTGATTGTTTAAATTCAGTTAGATCACATTGATTTTGTTAAATTCTCCTGTGGAATAAGAGAAATACTTATTCTTTTAGTGGAGTCTTTCAGCGAGAAATAAATAGTGAGTTCTTTGAAATGTAAGTGAATTCAGAGCTTTAGTGAGACTACAACAGAAAATTTGAAATGGAAAAACAAGGCAGAAAAATTTCTATGTACTCCTTTCCACTTTTTAATAATCTCTTAAAATGATTGATATTCTGCAAGGCACTGAGTTTTATCTTGAAGTTGTTTAGTGATAGCTGAGACATTACATAAAGCAAAAGTTATCTGTGAAGATTGCACACCAAAAATTAATTAAAAAGAAAGAAATGTTTTAAAAAATCCACCTTCACTTCTTCAAATGTATTTGTTAAAAGCAGGGGAAAAAGGCTGAATGAAAAAAAACCTCCAAAGTCATAGCAAAATAAAATTGTAGGGAATGGAAAATGGACACAATCAATAATGTGAATTTCAGTGGTTGAGTTTTGGATCAAAAGAGAAAAGGTGGTTTGTAAGTCAGTGAAAATGAAATGTGAGTGTAAAAACCCCTTGGAAATCGATTGGAGGAGGAGACCACTTTTAGCAATCAAAGTGAAGAACATGCCTTAGATCTACATGCTGCTGGGAGGGAAAGAACATTGGAGAGTAACTCATTGTGGGAGCTGGGTGAGAGAAGATTTTTGGTTACCAATTTCAGCAACAGAACTGATTTAACAATGATTGAAACAACTGGAAGTGTCTGAAAATATTCGAGGCCTGTCTGGACAGGGTTCTGAAAAACCTGGTCTAGTGGAAGCTGTCCCTGCCCATGGCAGGGGTTGGAACTGGAAGATTTTTAACTCTTCTAACCCAAATGATTCTGATTCTTTGACTCTGTGGCTGGGAGAAAAACATGATCAGTTTGAGTGCTTGGTTTTATTAAAATGAACAGGAATTTCAAATACAATGTAAATGAGGAGATGTCAATGAGAATATGCCCAAGGCCGTGGTTCTGTAACACTCTGTGTGTGTGTGTATCACACAGTGAAATTTTCAACAGGAACATAAACCTATTATTTCATACACAAAGATTATATTTTTCTTTCTCTTGCTTCACACAAATGATAAACACCTATAAGATCCTGTCAGTGTTTAGACTCACTGCTCAGCTAGTGAAAGCCATGTTGCTGTTAGACTGATTAGTAACTAATCAGTTAATTGAGTGTTTAGACCTGAAGAGAGAGTCTGAAACTTGTGTTTACCTCTACTCAGGAGATCTTTATATAGTTGCTAAAATAAGGAATAATAAACAGTTGAAATGTTTTTGATGTTTCTGAGCCTGTTTCCTGCATTATAAAGCAACACAGGAGTCTTGCCTAAGCTGATGTTTTTAAAGAGAAGCAATGAAGGCAAATCTCAGCCATCCCAGACCACTGAAATAAAAGATTCTGTTGCTGTGGCAAGAACTTACAGAAGCTTACCTAGAGAAGAATGAAGCACTGTTAAATTAGCTGCTTCATAAACACTGAACATAAACTTAACCCATTTAATTGGCTTTATATCATTAATTTCAAAGAGCCAAATAGTCTCACCTGGCTACCCTTAGAGCTTCTTCCTAACGTCAATGGAGAATTTTGCAGTGAAATGTGTAGCAAAAGCATGGAACCTGTCTCCAGTGCAGTGTGGTTTTAGGGTGCTAGGAAACGTTTGGGCAATTGAGTTCAGTGTCAGGGGACAGGATGCAAATTCAGGGCGTATTCTAAATATTTTATATGCTACAGAACAATTTTTAGGAGTCTTGGTTCAGTGTGATGTCCCTCTATCTGCTGTTTTTTGGAAAATCATTTCTGATCTAGATACAAAATCTAAGAGTCAGAAAATGATCACATCTATGGTTGGTATTCTTTCTCTTATACCAAGAAAATGAAAAAAAAAATCATCTAAATAAAGTCATTAACTCAGATTTCTTCCAGGGTTATCACAGGAGTTGAATCTACCAAAAGGAGCATGTGCAGCAACTGAGGAGGATCCAGTCTGCAATCCCGTGCTATGTCTGGTGAATAAGATAATATGTTAGTATCATGATTCAAAAAGAACAAAACAACAATTATGTAACTTTTTTTGTCAAAATTGGTTATCATTGGGCATGATATGCATGCGATGAGTCTGACATCTACTCGTCTGTCGCCTTTTGTGGTCCAAACTACGTCCAAAAAACCCTGCTTTTTGCTTCTCACTCTTACCTTGCACTCCAGGTAGGGTCTCACAAGAGTGGTGTAGGGGGGGAAAAGACTCAAGTTCTGTTTATAGTCTCAAAAACACATTACAAAAAGATTACAAAAATTAGATGTGAAAGAATGAGGTGGTCAAGGGAGGGAGAAACCTCTTCTTAAAGCTGAAATTCCCATCTCAGGCTCAGGAGCTCAGGGTTTAGGAAACAGATCAGATGTCTTAAGGTCTGTGACAAAATTGTTAATTAACACAGTGAGATGACAAAGAAAAACAAATCTTGTTCAAAATTTCTTCATTTGCTAATTTATTTGCATCACAGGAAAATCAAAGCTTTTCTATAAAGCATCANTTTTTAAGTATAATGTAAATTGCAGGGATTGGGGGCAGCGTATTCCCCAAAATGTTAGTTTTTCTTTTCTTTTTTTTTTTTAGAAATTAGATTAATTTTTAAGTATTCAGAAGTCATCCATAAATGCTCACACTGACTCACAGTTTATTAATATTTTTAACTCCAATCTTGAGGGAGAAAATGTCCTATTTCTTTTAGAGTGATGACTTTGTGCTTAAGGAAGTCAAAATCTGGATCGCACCAGGCATGTCTTCAAAAGGATGAATAAAACTTGGGAAAGACCCAAAATCCCAGAAAAAGAGTGAAAAAAGTTGAAGTCTCTGTATGATGGACAGTTGCATATGAAAGGCACTGCTTGAGAACAGATTTTTGTCCAAGATGAGTGGATGGAATTGGCTGCTTTGATTCTGCAAACTCAGGGCCTCTATCAGTGTGGGATGTTGGTTGCAACCGTCTCCAAACAGGACATTTCACATCTCTGGGCCACAGACAGCACTGAAACCATCCTTCCAACCTCAGGTTTCTCTGGATTGATGCAAGGCATCATCCCAGAGGAAAAAAAAAAAACTGCTTTAAAAATGGTTTGGACACAGAAAGTGGTGCTGCTAGCAGATCTGAGGGGTGAGAGGAGGTGAGACACATTAATGCTGAGTAACTGCTGGTTGCTAAGGACAGTAAATTCTTTACATGGATCAAAGAATCATGGAAAGTCTGGGTTGGAAGGGACCTTAAAGATCACCTAATTCCAGCCTTCTGCCATGGGCACGGTTGCCACACACTAGGTTGGCACCCAGGTTGCTCAGGGTCCTGTCCAACATGGACTTGAACACTTCCAGGGATGGGGCATCCAAAACTTCTCTGGATCCTCTACAACCATATGATCACAATCTCACAGGAGCCTGAAAAGCGAGGTGCTTTTATACAAGTGGCTAAGAAATGAGTCTGTGCACTCATAAATTCTTTCAATTTCACAAATGTTGTTGAAACTTGAGGCAAATATGATCTGGCTGAAATATACGGAGTCTCCTTCTCTGGAGATGTTAAAAACCTGCCTGGACATGATCCTTTCCAAGCTGAACTAGATGAACCTGCTTCAGCAGAGAATTCAGTCTAGATGGTTTGCAGAGGTCCCTTTCAATCCCAAACATTCTGTGATTCTGTGATACTTGTGCCACTATTTTTACTGTTTTGATTTTCAAAACTGTATGTCTTTCTCCTGAAAGTTATTTCCCCTGAGTAAACATTGTTTATTTTGGCTTCGCACAAAACACAAGGGAAAGGAAAAATAACTTCAGCTGTGTGTTTAGTCCAACCACAAGTATCCTACACAGGTAAAAGACTATAATGGCTATGTGCTTTATAACAGGCTTTGAACATTCAGATTTTATATTTAAAATAGCCATTTGAGCCAGATAAAGATTTTTAGAATAGGATTTAAAACACAGGATACTCAGAAGTTTGATCACATTTTTCTGTTCAAAGAAACCCCAGCAAAAACACAACCTTCAGTTAATGCCGAATATTGAATACAAGGAAAACAAAGCAGACAGAAATGTTTGCTGTTTGCATGGGACAGATTTCCCAATAAAATCCAGAATTCCTGTTTGTTTCTTGGCATCCTGCTCTGATAAGGAGTGCAGAACACAGTTCTCCTGCAAATACAATGGTTGTCTGGGGTCTGTAGTCCATGGTCTTATGCTTTTTTCCATAAATCAGGCCATGATTATCCCCACGTGCAAACTGGAGAGTGTTAAGCATTTCTATTACAAATCCCTAACAAACTGCAGAATCCTTCTGAAATCACTGGGACAAAATAAAGAACACTGAATGAAGTTAAGAGTTTCCAAAATTCTCAATAAAGTGGCTTGATGCAGACACCAGACCACTGGCAATGATGTGAGTTTAGTCAATCAATAAACATCCATTTGATAAAAAGGGTGCAACATGGGAATTATTTTGCTAGAAGACTAAATAGAGTTTAAAATATTTAAAGATTTCTTTGAAACAAGTGCATTGTTCCTAAAATGGTTTATTTATTTTCCTTTTTTCCCCTCACAAAGCATCTACTGTATTAACTCCACAATGTCAACATCTGGAGATTGTTTGTGTGGATTCCCAATTTCCGATCACAGTCTCCTTGGAGACAACAGTTTTATTTATGTATTTGTATTTCATTCAGAAAGACTTAGATTCTGAGACAAATCTCAGAGGTACAAAATGATGACATCTCTTGAGTGAGATGGCTTGGGAAGACTGAAGAACAAATAAAATATTTCATGTCTATCATTTCAGCCAAGTGTCAGTGAATTAAACAGTTTTACTGCAGGTATATGCAAAGATAACCTTGTCCTGTAGCATTATATCTTTATATATATTTATATATGTGTACATATCTATAGATGTACATGCCTACATACATAAGATGAGTATATAAGGATCAAGACTGCAGAGTTGTCAATGCCATATTTCTAACCAGGCAGCTCAAAGAATGTAAATCATGTATGGGAGTTCTGGGGTTTTTTTTCTTTTATGTCAAAATCCAAGGGCTGCACAGAGTGATATGGTGTGGAAAACCAGTTCAGTACCTCCACAGGTGCTGCTACTTTAAAGGATTTCTAGTTTGTTGTCAAAAGATGTATCCAAAAATTGCATCACGAACCTATCTCCAAAATGCCTAATATGAAATAAGGGAAATACCTTGACTTTCTAGAACAAAACACAGATTGTGGAAATGCAGCTGATAAATGTGGTTTATTATGTCCAATCCAGACAGACAGAGCAGCTGAAGGCTTGGTTGAAGAATAGAGTCACTTAATATAGGGATTAAATCAATAATTTGAGGAAAAGCAGGAGAAATATGATAAACCGATAAAAAAGCAATGCTGTAAATTTAATTTCAAAGATATTCCACCACATATTTAGTGCAGGACTCATTAATTGTCCTGTCTCCCCTGCCAACTTCTCTTTTTAATATATGTATGAAAATCACTTTCATTAACGGTTTACTGAAAATAAGTAAAATTGTTAGAAATGCATCTTTATAGCAACTTTAATATATTTTCAAGCACACGGATCACATTTGAGTGACAGATGATAAGCTGCAAGCCTGATTTCTACCAACAATTAGCTTGGGCAAATAAAGTAATTGCATATGCCAGTTCTGACAGAACAATTTATTTTTTCCCTTCTGTGCAATCATGATGCAATTGAAGGGCCAGTTGTGATTTAAGGCAGGGACTGCTTGCTATTCTAGTCTTGTACTCTTCCTAAAACTAGAGAGATGCATTTTGGCTCATCCCTTGCCACTTCCATGATTAACTTGATTAGATGGAATAATTTCATAGCATTTCACTTAACAGAGGGAGTCTATTGGTGCTTCTGCAATCATAATGTGCAATGCTGGACATCTCCACCCCCTAAAAAACCCCAGTGCTGTAGTAAAATCTGCTGGATTTGTATTGTTAAAAGAAATGTACGTTATTTAAAATGATACAAAAGACATCTATTAAAAATTGAGTGGATATGGGGTGGAGAGTGATTGGTTAGATATTCCACTTCCAAATGTTGGTTTTTCAGAGTTTCTTTTGAAATGGAAAACTAATGCTAGCAGGAGTTCTGTGGCTGGCAGGAAAACTCTCCAATTTGTTGCATTTTGCTTCACAGAATGTATCTCGCAGGAGCAACGCTGCAATCAGTACATTGCCATAATTATGCTTCCTAAATCCTACTTGCAAATATGAAAAAGGTCCTCCCTTTTTTAATGCCTGTCTTTGACCTCTCTTCTGCAAAGGCAGCTTCCTAGAACTAGCTTTCAGCTAAGCCAAAAAATTCCCATAAAGATGAACTGTTTCTCATGTGATAGAGAGCAATCAGGGATGGCACACGTCATTCTGACCCAGGCTGAGCAGAGACATCAAACTGAATTTCCTACATGGCATGGGGTGCTCATCCACTTATTCTCCACCTCATGCACACCTATTCCCTCCTGATTAAAAATGCTTCTATTTTCCACTGGAAAATAACAGTCCCCTATGTGTGAAAATGTTAGGGATGGTTGGTGTTCTGCTTGAGGTTTTCTCAAAAGCAAACAGAAACATGAACGCTTTTGTGAAAAAGAATTCCCTGCTAAATGAACACTTCTTGTTGGCTGGTGTCACTAGGGATGGTGTTTGTAATGTGGTCTTTTGGGGCATATTCTGCTGCCACTACTCGTAGACACCTAAAAGGGAGCTGATATCAGTTATCCAAACTTCTTCCACCATCAATAATGGGAATAGGTAACTCCATACACGGATTTACCCTGTCCTGAGGTAGTTGCCTAAAATGGATGGAATAAACTGGTCTCTGGATCCCTTCTCCTCGACTGAAAATGACACCCAGACAATTACTTGTAATAACTGAAGTTAGGTGGGCTATGATATCAGGATTATATTCTTATCCATTAGGATTGCTTTGTGTTTTTACAGAGAAGGGTCTGAATAAGCAAGCAGGAGACTCAGGTTTTATATTTTCCTGATCTGCCTCACAGTCTTGGGTAAACTCATGCTGATGTAGGTTCCACTATTTGATTCCTCACTTTCTAGTTTGTTTACTTAGTCAACAAATGGGCTGGGGAAAAAGAAAAAAATTCTTAATAAATATAGTTAGGACTTGATCTTTGCAGCCACAGATTTTAAAGTGGAAAGGACCAACAAGTTAGCTGGGATTTATATAATTTTGTTAATTTAAAAGTGTAGCAGCCAGTTATGGTGATCACCCATGACCCTTCTATTATCCATGGAGAAAGAGGCATGGAAGTTCGTGAAAGCAATGCATGTCATCTATGGTACATATATTTAAAGCTACATGAAATTAATCCACCCTTTAAAGATAAAAATCTATCAAATCGTCTGATTTTTTTTTTTCCAACACTTAATTATTTTCATTGTTACAGCTCATTTGAGCTGTTGTGGTTTTCGTTATTATCTACTGATTCTTCAATAGATGGTAGTTGCCTTCAGGAGTCCAGGAGGTGAAAAATAATTGTGAAATCACAAGAACTTGAAGGTCTTTCATTTAGGACATAAGAGAGAACAAAATTAAAGCACCTTTTGCCTACAGAGCAGGAACTTGTCTTCATTAAGTGAACAGAAGCTCTGAAGATGACTTCAAGAGAGAGCGTGTCCCTTGGGCCTGACAAAAGGAGAGGAAGAACAATTAGGATTAATATGAATAATATGAATATGTCAGCAAGAGCAGGCAACCTGCTGCTGTCTTGGGTGCAAGTGTGCAAAGTTCCCCCACCAATAAAATGCAGCCTCTGCTACAGGACCAGAGGGAATTTGTGTCCTTTGTCACATCAGAGACTCCCAAGTCAACAGAGCAGAAAAAGTTCCTCTGAGAACACTTTTGCTGTGGGTACTTGCTGGCTCACAGAGAGGAAAATGAACATATTCAGAGCACAGACAAGTCCCAGTGTGCCAACAAGAAGAAAAATATTATTTCCCACTGGAACTGTAAATGAACACAAGCTTCATCACTGTCGGGTTCAAATGCAAAAATAATTTTTTCCTCCCTGCATAATGGGAATACACTAAATATCAGACTGATAAACCCTTAGGAAACCATGTGGAAAGAAGAGCCTTTACATAGCTGGAAATAATAACAAAAAGGCAGAAGACAATGCTTGTGAAGGGAGTAAGCCAGTCTGGCAAGACTTAAGGCAAATGAGTTTGGCAGCAGGAAACAAAAATACTTTAACTCTGGAAAAATGGACTCAATGGACAGAGATGAGAGTGTAGCTGTCCCTTACATAGCGTGGGGGACATCCACAAGATCTCTTTGATTATTGGTGAAGAATAACTAAGGTAAATGCTGTCTGCTTGAATCAACATGGAGAAACTTCAGTGCTAAGAAAAACCCAGACATCTCCATTCTTACCTTCATATTTGCTGTGCAGCATTTTTTGAGGGGGTGAATTTATTTAGAAGAGTAGGGTTTTTTTTGTACCCGTGGTGGTCAAGGGCTGAAAATTGTCAGAAGAGACTGATTATTTGGAAAGCTTTTGGGAATTCAAGAATTCTTGAGGTCTCTTAGAGAGGTTTCTATGTAAGGATAGAGGGCTGTTCTCCCTCTCTTACCTCTGCAACAGTACCAGATGCCACGAGAAACACCACTGCTGACATAGCCTGACACTCACTCTGGGCTAAGTGACTCTCATATCCCTTTAGTCATGATCTTGGCCACTGAAGGAAAAGAACTTCTTAGAAAATGAAAATGAAATCAGAGCTGGGTTGGCACAGCTGGTTAGCAGAAGTGTCCCTCTCAGGGAAAAATGGCATGGTCTGCATCTATCCCAGTGAAGTGGAGCGTGCTTGGGAAGAGTCCCTGGCACTGGAGCATCATCATTTCCTCCAGTAATGTTTCCTGGCATGATTTTGGCCCATTCCAACAAGCTCTTTCCCTGAACAATTCCTGGACATGGTTTGGCAGCTGGAGCCCAGGAGCCACTCCAGCAGGCAGTTTGCACACAGACACCCTGTTCCACAGTCTGAAACAGTTTGTTAGGAAAGATAAGAGATGTCCTGTACCAGCTATCCTCCTTGCTTGAAGATATCTCTGGATACATTTAATTTGCTGGTGTAGATGTAGCCCTAGGGAAAGTTGTTCCCACATGTGGAAAACAGAGTAAACAGGCAGAAATAGGGTAAAAATCTTGCCTGAAAGAGGTTTCCTCAGAGGAAGAAATGCTCAAGATAAAGTTCCATTTGAGATGACTTTATTACACTGCTTGTTTAAAAACCTCGAAGTCTGATCAAGTGTTACATAAAAAAAAAGCATTGTGCACTCAGGTCAGGCAGTTTTGCCATTGTTTCTCTGAAATGGAAACTGATTTTTGGAAGATGGCATTATTTGGAAGATATCACAGTGCACACTGATTTTACTTCCTCAGAGTTGAAGACATTCTTCTGCACAGCTTATTGCACCAATAAAACAGAAGTGAAATAAAAATCATGCATGCTTACTGAAAGCGATTGAAATATAAATATGCTTGCATTTGATGTAGAGAATTTAATGGGGTTCACTGAGGAGAGTAGGGTGGATATGACAGCCTGGAAAAGCAGAGAGACAAAGCAGACAAAAAGAACAGACTGTATCCAGCAGTCCTGAGAAAACAGACAAACAGCTTTCCCAAAATAAATAGCCAGAGCTGTATATCATGATCTCATGGGAGTAATTACTGCAGCTGACTTGTATTCTATTAAAAACTTTTGCATCAGAATCGTATCTGTCACTTTGGAGATTGCACCAGGCGCATGAAGGACACGCTCCACCCCTGGAACAAACTCGGGGTAGTTTGGTGCAGGCTCCAAAGGAGGCAAACTCCTGAGATGTGGTGAGGTCAGGAACTTCTCTAGTCCCAGTCTGTTCTCTGAAAACACACAGGGGAGTGGAGGGATCCAGCGAGCATCCGTGCAGATGAGCTTGGAACAGGGACCGTGCCATTAGCACACAAATAGCAGGGGGCTTTTCCAAGACTCATTTATCAAGGGACAAAGAAAGGAGCTCCAACAGCCACTGCAATTTGAAAGTTTCTGTTTGTATCATATAAAGTTGACTTTACCCCCTGCTACCCTTCAATATTTACCACAGGGTTGTTTTTATGAAGCGAATTAAAACGATAGGAAAGTATAGATTACTGAGGAGAAAATATCTCAAGGAAAACAAAACTGTCGATAGACGTATCTTTAAAAATGTTTGCACCACGGAGATAAGACAACGTAGTTTAAGGTTTGGAAGTATTCTGAGATGTTTATTAGAGGATAATGATTTTCTGAAGGAAATAGGCATGAGGTATTATTCTATTTCTGGTCACCATGACATTAAAAAGATATTATATCACTTACAAATGTGTGGTGAAAGCAAAAAAACTAATTTGCTGTAAAGACTTTATTACATTTATTTCCATTGGAGTAATTTAAGAGGAATTAAAGAGAAAAAAGAGTTAAATATAAGAATTAATTGCTTTGTGAAGCACACAGCTGCCATGAAATAGGTATCAGTCATCATGCCAAAGAACCATCCAGGTGACATTAGACACGGAGAAAGGGACATGGAATGGAATGTCAGTGGAAATCAGTGGTCTGAGACACAAAATCAAATTATGCATATTTGTGTGTATTTTGGCCATATCAATGTATGTATTTGTAATTTATATTAACCTTTTTAATAAATATCCCCAAGAAAACACTCAAGGAAACACCTCATTTTCCAGAATATTCTTTTCTTGTAATTAATTAATCACTTTTGGGTGAAGACCAGGAAATGCCAGAACATGTTTTGTAATGTACATTCTGTAGACACTCGCAGGAGTTTGAACCAGAGCTCATGGGAGGCCTAAGTGTTAGGTAAAGATTAATTAAATTCACTAACTTTAGTTAGTCCACAATAACTTTATAGGCAAGAAACTTCCAGGTGTTTCTAAGGCTCATGAGAAGCCGTGAGTGAAGCTACAGGTGCTTTTGGTCTCAGTAAACACCTGAAAAAAATGAGGATGAGACAGACTGGCTCTTGTCCGCTGCCCATGTGAATTCCCAATGAGTTTATTATTGTTGGGGTGACCTTTGGAAAGAGTTTCTTTAGGAAACAAACAACCAACCAAACAAACAAAAGCTGAAGCAGAGCAACAGCTGTGCCAGATCTACCTGGACAGCTGGCAATGCCAAAAATGTACTCAGAATTATTGCTTAGCTGTCATTTATGTCTTGTGAACTCTCCATGTTGCCTCATAACTAATGGAAGGGGAAAATGAGTGTTTTAGTAACAATATAGCATAAATTACCACTATTCTTAGACCAGATGAAGAAAAAGTAGGACAAATCCTGCTATTATTTTGTGTTCTTAATCACATTTTGATCTATAGAGCTCTCAACATTACTCTTGGGATAACATGATAAAGACAACAAAATGCTCTCAATTATTATTTATAAATTATTTAAAAAAGAGTACAATTCAAAAAATATAAAGGGAATGCAAACAACCTAAAGGCTTTTAAGTTTTCCTCATGAAGAGCTTTCAGTTGGGATTAGTCCTCTGAGACAGTGTTCTGCTTCTTTTTCTTTTGAAAAGCAAATTTAAAGCATAATATTTTATTTATTTATTTTACTTTATCTTTTGGAAGCAGTAGGGTGCATTAAAAATACCATGATATCCTTGACAACTGGGTATGTTACTCAAAGAGACAAAGAAATCACTCATGTCAGGAAATCTGTGTACTTCTTAGTATATCATCAATATACCAAATTGCTTTTGGAAGGGCAAGCTGTATTCTCCAAGTCAATGAAAATGTGAGCACAGCTGACTGGGTCGGCCCCCAAAATTCTAGAATTTTTCATCAAAACGCTATTGTTCCCCTTCCAGCTTCCAAAACAATGCATCCAAATGAATGATTCAACCTCACATTCATGAAGTGCTGGGCTAGTTTGTGTGGAAGGCACTGATGCAGGACCTGCCCACATTGCATTTCCAGCAGGTATTGGAAAAGCTCAGATAAAATGAAATAGTCACCATCTAACACAGGAGTGAAAGTCAGCTTTTTCATCCTAAATTTTTATATAAAAGAGGGCTATCACATACCTATTTTTTTGTTATTTTTGCATTATCATAAGGTTTTGAGGTTTTTGTTATTATTTTGGAGGTGTCCAAGACAGAGAAAATCAGAGGTCAGGGTGAGGAAAGGACAAGGCTGCCGGGAGCAGGGGTTCACCAGCTACTGGAGAGTTCTGGGTGTGTGTTTAGGTGTGTGTGTTTGTTAGGAATTCATGCTCAGACTCCCTTCTGGCTGGACAAAGGGCAGGGAATTGCAGCCTGGCTATTTTGGGTAGGGACGTGAGGGTGCTCCTGGTGCAGAAAGTCTGCTGCTTTTTGTCTCTGATGAACCGGGAAAGAAAAATTCCCTGGGACTTGAAGCCTTCTGGAGATGGAATCCCTTAAAACACAGAAGCATAAAGAATATATTAGAGGGAAGTTCAGATGCTCACCTATAATCCAGTCTAAAAAAGACACACTTCCATCTAGTTCCTTAAAATCACAATATTTTCTCAGTATTTTCATCCATTATAATATATACCTTTTCCTTGAGTTGAATTGATACTCACTCCTTAAATATAAGCCTCTTTCATGAAAGATTCAAACCAAATTGATCTCATCTTTCACACTTTCCAATCCCAGTTGCTATATTTTTCTGTTCAACAATATGATTTATGTATATTCATTGGCACAAGTCAAAGTTTCAGTTAAATGTCAAAGCTGCAGCATTTTAAAATGCTTTAACCATTTTGCATTGTGTTCTGCCATCTCAGAAAAAAAAAAAAAAAATACTTGAAACGGGAGTTCTGAGAACTGCATTAAAATGTATGTATAATTCATGTATAAAATTACTATATAAAGAATATAGATTAATAGGTCAAGATCTTGTTAAAAAATGCAGTTTGTAATAATCTCTGACAACCTGTGCCTCCTTGACAGCAGAACGAAACTCCACTGAATATATTGCCTTCTTTTATGCAACAATGTGATAACCAGTGAGGTTTAACACTCTGGCTTCATGCCCTGCATATGCCTCCTGCTGATCATTATTGCACCTCCAAAACTTCTAATGGCCAAGCAATCTCTGGTGATTTTGCTTTTTGGTAGCTTTGTGCCTTGGCAACCACCCAGAGTAAATCTAAAATCTTTCATCTTTGCCCTCTAAACTTAAATTTAGATGTCTAAATGAGCAGTCTTCAGATAAAGACCTATTTAGCCAGTAGTGAGTCAAGCCATGTGTTGTCCTTTGTCCACTGCTGATTTGAGGATTAAATATTTTCCTTCCTTGAAAAATGCATCAGCATGGCATCTTTATTTGATATATTTACTCTTGAGTGTGAGTAGCATTGTTCCTTTCACTCTACAGGTTATATCAGAGTACTGGATGCTCTGAAATGAGTCTGTCTACTTAAAGAACTGCTGTTTCATTATCAGTGTCTCAAAGGTAAAACTATAAACTTCTAATTCTTTTCCATAAGTTAATTCATCACCATTCTCTAAGCCACTGATAAGAGAAAACATCCTAAAATATTTAGGTTTGCAAAGGCATCTGGTGACCTGTATGACAGAACTCTGCCCTGAGAATATTCTTTGTTTTTCCTTTGCTGTTATTTTCTTTTCTTTAGAAGTCCTTCAGACTAAAAGTATGGCACTCTATCATGAAAATGTAGTATTGATGATTTACTTAACTCTCAGCTGTTTCATTATTAATATATCTAAAGTGTTTGGGTATAAATCATCCCTTATATTGCAGGTGTTCATTGTCTTCATCAGGATATGAGTGTAGTTATTGGTCTAACTAATCAAATGTGGTTTGGAGTTTAAGTGTTGGGGGTTTTTTTTGGAATTCATGATCTCTTTTTACAAACTCTAAATTGCATATGTTAGAAGAGATTTATGCACCATTTCTACGTTGTGATTTAATCTCTGTGAACTAGGATATATCTGAAAGACCCAAACCGAAATAAATTCTGCAATGCTTGCCAGATTGGACAGAACCAACATCGAGATTTTTTCCAGGACAAATTCTCCAGCTGCATCATCTCCTGGTATCTGCTTCTCTGATACAGTCTTAAAGATCATGTGATTTAAAGACACACGAGAAATGCATTCCAGTGATGAAATTTCTTTCACAATATGATACTCATCTATCTTTTAACTTCATTTACTACCATTCTAAATAAAGAAAATACAAAACAAAGGAAAGAAAGCCAAATTTCAAGAGAAACCACAAAATTTCTGAAAAGAAGTAAGCTGAATAGTCATCCAAAAATTTAATAGAATAAGACAAGACCATAACTAGTGCAACAAAACCTGACAACATAATTTGCACTTATATCAAAGACCTTGGTGCCTAAAACTTGATGTACAACACATGCAAATCAATCAGGCTTCCTCTTAAAGTTCAGTGTTAAAATAGATTTGTAGTTGCTCAGCTTTTTTTTCCACTTTTTCAGGAGAGGAATACTCAGATCAAGAGAGATGTGTAGGTACCTTATTCCCAAAATGCTTCTTCTTAGTCACAGCAAAACAATGGGCAAGAACTCATGAATTTGTTTTCTGTGCTGTGTCCAGATACAAATAAATGTGTCCACCATTCTGCACTTAAATATCCCTAAAAGTGCCTAAGTACAAAATTCTGATCTCTAACAGATTTTTCTTCCAGGTTTTGTCTAATCTGCCCGTGGAAGAGACCACGGTGGAGCAGGTACCCACAGCAGACCATGGAGAGCCCCTGGATGGAGAAGATGGGTATTCCTGGAGGAAATTGGCCTGTGAAGAGCTCGTGCTGGAACAGATTTTTGTGAAGGACTGCAGCCCTTGGAGAGTCCCAGGAAAACTGTGAGAGTTAAGATGCATCATCACCAGCTGTAACCTCCTCTCCTCAGCCCCTAGGCTGTCCAGTGCCAGAGAGGAGTCAAGTGAGCAAGGGAAGGTGACCCTGGGAAAGGAGGAAGGAAAAGTGTTGTTTTAACATTTGTATTTTTGTTTCTTTCTACCTTAATTAATAATTAAAAACACCGTAATTAAATAATTATTTTTATTGGCAATAAATTAAATTAATTTCCCTCCATTCCAGCCTGGTTTTCTCATGATGGTAATTGGAAAACAATCTCCCAATATTTGTCTCAGCCCAGAAGGTTTCTCATCCTATTTTGCCCCCCTGCCCCTCTGAGGAGGGGGAGAGAGCGGGGAAAGGGTAGAGGAGCGTGGCTGGAAGCCAAGGCTAAATCAGCATGTGTGTCAGGTAAAATTGGTTTTTCCCCATTATATCACTTTATATTTATCTGTGTTGAACTTCATTTGACATTTTATTGCCCAGATACTCTGGCCTCTGAGGTCCTCCTGAAATTCTTCACAGCCTGTCCTGTTCCTAAGTGCCTCATATAATGTTGGATCATCATAATTCACATCATATTATCACCATACAGATCATCCCTCTTCTGTAGGTCATTTCTTGACACACTAAACAGAATGAGTTCCAGGACAGGCTCCTGCACAACTGCTGTGATAACCATCCTTCATTGCAGGAAATGACCTTTTGCAGTTATCCTTGAATTCCTGCTTTTAACCAAAGATTAGTGCATGTGAGGGTCTCCCCTCTTATCCCATAATACTCAGTGTTCTGGCAGCCTTTGTTAAAATTTTGTAGGAAATTAAAACAGATTATATAGCTTCTGCCATTTTATCCCTTATGTTTCGATACCTCTTTAAGCAATGCCTTCTACTGAAGCCATGATTAGTCTTCTCAAATTAAAAATAATAAAAATATTCATGGGCCTATTCTATAATTTTTTAGTGTTATTATTAATTTTCCCAGTGGAGATCTTAGGTTTAAAGGACTGTTAGCCCCTTAGCACATCTGCAAATTTTCTAAGAACTGCTATCTCATCCCCTGTCTTTTTTTATATCTTCAGATGCCACGAGGTTTTAAGTGAAAGGTTATATACATAGTGTATTTATTTAATCTCTGTGTTCCTGTAGAACTCTAGAGGCAGTATCATCTGGTCCTGGGAATTTGTTCATTGTGTATATTTGTATTATATTCTCTTTCACTGTTGCTTTCCCAGTTAATGCTACAGTGATCAGAGCACTTCTATGTAGCTTGAGAATCCCATGGAATGTTCTGGTCCAGAAGTATTTTCCCTGCCTGTCTGCACAATGTAGGAGATGATTCTCAAAACACCGTAATGGATTGGCACAAATAGCATGGTGTTCTTTCTTTAATTCAATATATTAACGGTTGTGGGATATCTGACTTTCATTCTTGCTGGTCAGGGTTAATCTTCAAACTTCCAAAATTTCAACCCCTCTGTTTTAGGTATTCGAGAGGAGAATCTTTCAAGCCTCCTGCTGAAACTGCTAGACTTTAGAGAACAACTAAATATTCATTGGGCAAAAGACTCTGTGATCCTAGTGATTAGGGTATTCATGTGGCAGGGGAGACGTGAGTTCCTGACATTCTAATGAATATTTACATAATTTTGTGTGAAGTATTCACTGGAGCAGAAACAGCAAGTTGCCTGATCACTTACCTATAGAATCATAATTTTCTCGCCTTGCAGCTCAATTAATTTTTAATTGTGCCTCACGAAGAGGGACAGCCTCAGGAGAAGGAACTTCCACAGAATGTCCCAGCACTCAGAAAATTCACCTAATGTTAGTTTTCAAACTCCCTCAAAAACTGAAGAGATTTAAACCTGTTGCTTAGACTTTCTCAGGGTGCTGGGCATTGAGAGGTAATCACCTCTTCTTTCCTCTGGTCATAATTTTTCAAAAAATATGTACTTTGTTGACAATTTCTTGGAGGAGGTTAAGCATTTTGAATAACAAATGGGTGATGCTACTACAATCCCTGAGAGGACTACAGGTTATTCCTTATCCTTTTTATACCTTGGTCTCTGGCTGGATGTGGTGGTTTCCCATCCTGTTGGTTTCCAACATTTCTGTTACAAATTCTCTGTGTTTCTGCAAACCTCAGCTCAAATTATCCAGAAGGTATATTTTCAGGAATCTAGGGAAATGGGAGCATCCCTAGATTTTTAAATGACAGCACTGGTCTACATAGAGCTTGGTAAGTAAATGCCTCTCTTTGCTTTGTGGTGTTTCATTTTGGTTCTTTTACTTGCTGTTATGAGGCTGCTTCTAAGAACTGTCTGCAGATGAAATGGAAAGACTTGTAGAAAAAAAACAAAATTACAAACAAACAAAAAAAATGGCCTTGGAGTAGGGATATTATCAAATTTGTTTCCCTCAGAATACTTCAGCATGGTTTTGTTAACCTGCAAAATTAAACTTCTCAACTAGATTCCAAGAGCAGTTGAAATGTCAAGATTTCAACTTCTCAGTCTCATGTAATCCAAGACAAAATTTAGAAAAACTACTGTCACCATCAGAGCTCACCCGTGCTCAAAATTACAGGTATTGTATTTGCCGTGTTCTATGGGCACCGTGCTGCCATTCAAAAATCTTGAGAAGCTCCCCTTTCCCTAGATTCCTAAATATATACCCTGTGGATAAATTCAGCCGAGGTTCGCAGAAACCCTGAGAATTTGTACCACAGGAATTCATGGGGCAGGGAAGATGTGAGTTCCTGAACTTCCTCGAGATTACATGTACAATGTACTCATGACAAAGGAATGACAAATGGTAGCTAATGTGTGTGCTTTGAGGTCTGAAATTCTGTAGTTAGTCCTACCATGTTACCTACACTGCCAAATTTGAATCAAATATTTGACTTAGGCCCATTCCTTATCTGGTTTTTGGGGGGTTTTTGTTTGTTGGTTTTGTGGTTTTTTTGTTTGTTTGTTTGGGGTTTTTTTGTTGTTGTTGTTGTTGTTGTTTGTTAGTTTGGGGTGGTTTTTTTTTGTTTTGTTGCTTTTGCTCTTGCTTTCTTTTAACAAGAGGCGGAGTGACTCCCTTTCATGGGGCTTTCCTCACTGGTGGTTCATCAATGATACCCCATCCAGAGTCCTGCTGCGCTGTAAACATAAACTAGAGATTTTGCTGTGACTTGAGATACTGGAATGAACCGAGTTAATGAAGAAGAGGGAATTCAGAAACCGGCTGACTACAGAGAGAGCTTGTTCCTGTGACTGTCAAATGTTTGTGCTCATGTATGAATTGCCTCAGATGAGCTGCTCACCTGGATGAGCTGTTTTCCAGACACCTGTACCTGCTTCTTGCAGTGGTGTCTGGGCAGAGCCCTTCTCTTTGAATAGGTGTCAAAATTATGAACTTGTGCTTCTTCATGATTTTGCATTCAGCCTTATGTTTAATCACAGGTAAATGAATGTAGCACACCCTACATTGACTGGTGCTTGTTTCCAACTGCACCCTCTCACTGTCGAAGTCAGATGTCACCTGGCAAAAAAAGAAAGCAGTGGCACAAATCCAACAGTACAGAGAGAGAAGGGAAACAGAAATCTGTTTATCACTTCAGACAGCATGTACAGCTATTTTGCCTCTCAGGGTAAAAACTATCAGTACAAGTGGTTACTTCTGAAGAGGAGAGGAGTAGTGAGAAGAGCAGATTTATTGTAGACAAGATATGGAGGGTCTTTACTCTTTTACTGTAACAAGACAGAAATGTGATCCATCTTCTACTCAATTGCCTTCAATAAATGGTTAAATATCCTCAATAATATTAAGCCCAAGAAAAGATAGAAGCAGAGAAAACTACAACAAAACACAAGAGATGGCATCTGAGATTGGTTCAGTTAGCTGTGAGATTAATTTTTCCCTGTGACGCACTGAGCATGATGTCTGACACAAAAGGTTTCAACCCAGTCAATGAGATTTGGACCAGTCTTTGACCCATAATTTCAAATTTTCAGTCTTGAGCATTACTGCTCTCAGTCTATATTCCAGCACATTTTGCATTGCCCAAACCTATGCAGAGTTTCCAAAGGAGGATTTCTCCTTCCTGAGCAGCCCAAGGAACCCAATATCACAACCATTGTAAGTGCATGGACTAAATGTGTTTATTGATTCCTCTGTGCCCCAGAAAATGTAGTAGTGGCTGCTTTTCCAAGGCAAACTCACTGGCACAACGGGGATGTGGCAGCAGATTAGCAGCCAGCAGAAGTTTGGAAGATCTGAGCTCAGTTCTCTCTGCTTAACAGGACTTAACTCCCCACTCCTTGAAGTGTTGGCAAGTAGGTCAGCCAAGAAATTCAAGGCTGCTTGGAGGGAGGGCAGGATGCCTCAGCAGTGCCAGATGAAAAGCCTTGCAGTGTGCAGAGAAAGAATTCAGAATTCACTGGGCCGGAAAGAAACACATGAAAACAAGGGCAGCTCCAACACAAAGGCTGGGGATGTCCTCTGAGAGGACAGGGAGGCTTCAGCTCCACTTCCAAAGGCTCTTTTTGTGATTGTTCCCAGTTGTGTTTTCATGTAAAATGCCTAATCTCCTATCAGCAAGGATTGGGACCTCAGTCTGTTTCTGCCCACAGTCACCAATAAGTGCTGTGAGCATCAGACTGCTCTATGAAATGGGAATGAAAACTATCCCAGGGGCTCTGGGTCATCCCTCCTTTTCAAAAGTTGTATTAGGCCCACTAATATCCACAGGTATTGAAATAAAGACCATCAGCACCAGTTCTCTCCTCTACAGCTTTTGTCCCTCACAACAGATGCTCCCTCTAACCAGCTCTTGGCAACAATATCATCCCTATTTATCATCTTCAGACTTTCTTTTTCCAAGTCACTCTAGCAGAATCTACAGAAGGTTCACAGAGAAGACACAGCTGGTATCTCAGCTGCCTGATTCTTGAATGGCCTGAGCCAAAGGCAGAGCAGCCTGCCAACTCTCTGGAGCCAGAGCTGCCTTCCTGTTCACTATCAGGTTTATGCAAATATCCTGGCACTGGTCTAAAAATACCTGGATTTAGTCAGGAGAGGCAGAGAAGTGTAAAAGGCTCATACCCTGCTCTCCCATCATCATCTGCCTGCACCATGTGTTGTAGCTGGAGCCACAGAGTTAAACCAGGGCCATGTTGTTACCTGGGCACAGGTTTATTTCCTGACAAAAATAACCCTCACAAGCCACTCAACAGAAACACAGGTTCTCTGTCAGAGAGGAAGAAATTCACTCTTGCTTGTTGCTCACAAGTGCACTCTGAGCTTGTGACTGCAGCCAACCAAGAGGGATCAATGCACTGATACAGGAAAGCTGCTGTGCTTGTGTTTCCTGGGGATAATCAATAGTGCCAGAGAGAAACAGAGACGTGCAGAAACTGAACTGCATCTCCTTGGAGATGAATGGCTCACTACAGCTCTGGTCAGCCATAAGCAATTTTAGTAAATAGACTGACAATTAGATTTAAATTATTGAGAGTCATAGGGAGCAGACTGAAATATTCCTGTCTTTCTTTGGTAATTTTTTTTAACTGTCTGTGGAAAACATGAGAGCTGCTCCATAGGGTGACACAATTGGACAATTGGCTTGTTGTTGATCTTTATATAGGCTGTAGGTTACATGCTCACTTGGACCATATGCTTTGCATTTAGCAATTAATCTGCAAGTTTATGGTCTTTTGCTGAATTTATGGGAAGGAAATCCCAAGACTTGTGTCAGATAATAAAGCTTGTAATATTAAATCAAATTATAATTGTTTTCCCCAAAGAAATGATGTTTTGCTTATCTTTCTTTATCTCCATAAGTCAGTAAATAGGCTGTAGACCTGGATATTAGGAGAAAACAAGATTATGGCCCAGTCACCAGCCTCTAGAGGAGATGATTGAGAATAAGGAACAATACATGTGTCTCTCCCTTGCCGACAGGTTTAGAAGTGGAAGAAGTAATGGGCAACACTACAGTGAGTTGCCAAAATCATTTTACACTCTACCAATATAGCTTAGAACCCTTTTTCCAGGCTCAAGAAAAAATCTCTGACCAAGTGTTACAATCTGTAAACATCAACAATTCCAGGGGTGAAATTATTTAGTTTGTACAAAGGTACATTTGAAGTTTACTATCTGGAGTTCAGTGCAGAAAATCTCACTAAAGGAACCAATTCTTAAGTCATTAAAAATGCATAAAATCAATTAATTCTTCATCAAGAACTGTGACCACAGTGATTTTTTAGAGGTTGTGAGGGACATGTCTTTTACAGAGCCCACAACCGGTCATTAGATCTGAAACTTAAACTGAAGACTCCCTCATCCAAGTAGAATGTCCTATTGCTTGCATGTAAAAACACTATTCTGTGAACAACCTGGACATTATTTATTACCCCATGGCAGGCAAGGGAAGAGCTGTGACCAGAACAGTGTTTCCAAACTTCAGCAATTCAGTGAAATTTAGGGGTTGTCACAGATCTCCCTTCCCACTGACACTGAAGGCATTTTCCAGCAGGTGCTCTTTGGCTGCCTGTCAAGAGCAAGGAACTCTCCCTCCTTCCCATGGGCTGCATCTCTCTAGCTCTCACTGCAACCCTGGCAGTCCAGAAACTCCTGTTTACATGGCAAATGACAGCTTTTCCTTTTCTGAACCTAACAACTCTCTTCAGTGATGCTTTGAATAAACAAAAAGTTCAACTCTTTCGTCTGGGTTCACCCAAAAATACTGAATTCAGTTTTCTGTAGTGCCACCAAAGTAACACAATTTTTGCACTGCAGGTAGTGGTCATTCCCCTGGAATGCACCAGTTGAGGCAGTTTACATAACCATCTGTGTTTCTTTTCCTAGAAACAAGACAGAAACCAGCATGAATTTCTGTAAGATATACTGGAGAGTATCCTGCTGTTCTATGAAGTACTTCCATGAAGGCCTATTATTGCCAGAGCACCATAAGTGAATAAAAAACCTCGCAAACACACACACAGACCTAGTGCCTGCTGAGAGAAACTGATAGTGTAGTTCAGCCCAGTGATAAGAAGCCAGGTATAAGAACTCACATTCCATACATCAGGCAAACTCAACACTTTTTTTATCTTTTTTTTTTTTTTAATGGCACATTACAGTTCTGTCCATCATTTTGTTTGCCTACTACTTTTTTTTTCCCTTTAAGAAGATGATGAAATCTGATGAGGAAGAGAGAAATGAATTTGCATCATCAAATAAAATCCACCTCCCCTTTCATCCCATATTGCAGATTTCCTGACCTCTCTAGAGAAATTCTTTTACCTGATTTCCATGCAGCAGAATTTCTGAACCTTTCACTCTGAAAGCCCTGCACATCCCACATCATCTGTTCCCTTCTTCTTGCATATATAAACTCATCAGATATGAGAGGAGATGAATACAATTTAAGTAAGAGGGTTGCAGAGCAATCTCCTAAATGCTGAGAGAGAAATGCAAGGCTTCACTTCTGATTAGAAAGGTTTGCTGTTTGGTGTCTGTAATTGATTGGCTCTGCTCTCAAAGTGTGTTTTAGTTTTAAGAAGAATTGAGTGATCCAGCTAAGCAATACAACTGTGGATATTTAACTTCACAGAAAAATGCAGTCTGCTTTTTTTGATCTTTCAGCAATCATATTCTCTTACAGTGAAGTAAATAGTTTGCTTAAATTGGAGTTAACTAAACAGCATAGGACATAAATTATGGGGATATTTTGTTTATAGGATAGAATCAATTTCTCTTTTCCAAGTATGGACCCTAATCTATACTTGCTAGTCATTATTTAAGGGAAACTTTAGGAAGCCTTGTTGGGATGCCCTCAGTCCCTTTGTTCATTGAGCCATGTGGGTGTGCATAGCACAAGGATTCTGCTTTTAACGATAGAAAGCCATGAGTTCTACACACACTGTTTTTCAGAGGTGTAATTACAGTTATTTCAATGAAGTAGCTCCTGGCTGGTTTCTGAGGAGGTAATAGAGATAAGCAGTTTTGCCAAATGGCAAGAACACTGAAAATTTGCAAGAAGTGATTTTTATTGTTGCCTGATCAAAGTGATGGATGAGTACCTTCGTACAAGTCTTATTTCATTTTTGCAGAAAGGGATATCACACCTTTTTATAGTGTTCTTTGAGATATTCTGATGAAAAAAGCTCTGTAAGAGCCAAGCAAAATTGCTGATATTACAAGTGGACCACATGCAGAAACAAACCCTATTCTCTTGAATTTAAAAGATTGTATTCAATCACTTTGTTTTTCTCTCATTGTACTGTGTTTATTGTACAGTTTGCTTATTACAACAGTAAAGCCATGCTGAGATTGCTTCCTGCAGAAATACTTCCCTGTTCAGAACACATTTGACTTACTTGAGAATATTCAGGTAATTATCTACCTGTTTGCTTTCTCTATAGGCAAACCTTATCTCTGTGACCCCTGCAGTGTGGCCTTTTTCACTATTGGTACTTACATTTGACTTCCTTCTTTCAGTGCAGAGGTGAAGACCAAAAATACCTGAAACAGGCTGATCTCATGCTTGTCACAGAGCAAACACAAAATGGACTTAAATGGGAAACAAGCTATCTGGAAGTTAACAGATTATTGCCCTCAGAGATGTGCATAAAAATTAAATTATTTTTATTTGGAGCTAATCTGGATAAGGCAAAACTCCTTATCAGAATAGTTAGAGACACCTATGGAATCTAAAAGGCTTTGAAAAGCTATTTTAACAGGTGACTGCACAGTGACAAATGTACACTCACAACATCAGTGGCATCAGCCTTTATTTTGATAGGGCAACTGCAGCTGTAATATCCTTCAAAACCTCCCCTAAATTGACCTAAATGGTGGAACATCCTCTACAGAGAGGGGGAAGCATTAATGGAATATTTTGTTTTGGAACCAAGATACATGTAATTTATTGTTTCACCTTTTTTTCCCCTTTCTTAGTTGATGTGTCATAACATTGGAAATGGAATGGTTTTATTCAGGGGCTAAGTCAATAGCCATGAATATGAAGAAGAGAAGCAAAGGCTTCTCTCTAAATAAACAGGAGGATTTGAAACCGTCTGCACATTCAAATACCAGGGAAGTACAACTGTAGCCAATGAAGGTTAATCTAATAAGAACAATATTGATTCTTGGATATTATTTCTATTATTCTTAGATTAAAATTAGTGAAGATCTCGCCTCTTAACATTTCCCTGAAGTGCTAAAAACAATGATCACATTACATTTGAAAATCAGCTAGAGCTGCTCCAGTGAGAGTATAAAAATCCATTTACTTCACACCTTCTTAAATCCTCTTAGTGTCATAACAGATTAGTGTGTAAGGGAGAAGCAAGAGGTTTTTATTTTAATTGAGCTGGATGTTGGCTTTCTCAGGGAGGTTTGATGAAGAGGAGAGTTCTCAGGGGGGAGGGTCCTCGGTGAGAAACCTTCTGGTGAGAGGCCTCTGAACTGCAGCCCTCCTTTTAATGGTTTGACAAGTGCAGGGAAGGACACTTTAATTTTATGAGTGTTGCATTTTGTGACTCTCTGAAATGAAGGGAACTGTATTAACATTGGCTTTGAATGCCCTGTAATAACATTGGCTTTGAATGAAGGCAACTGCATTAACATTGGCTTTGTTACAGTGATTTTTGGAGGGAGAATACTTGCCTCATTAAAGTGTAAGTATATATGTCAGAGACTTTGGATTCAACAGATTTAAAGTAGCAGCCTTTTTCCACTGCTTCCATTTAGAAAACTAATTAAGAACTGACTCCCGTCAAACCAAACAAAATAAAAATGACCAATATTTAGAAGGTTTCTTTCTGCAGAAATTAATTTCATTCCCAATTTCAGGTGCAGCAATGAGTACCCTTTAGTTACAGCTGCCCAGCACTGTTTCTTATTGCCTGGTTAGAATTTCTCAACAATGTTTTCTATTGCTTTCTTAAAAAATTATAGAAACATTTAGGTTGGAAAAGCCCTCTGAGATGACCAAGCCCAACCATTCCCCCAGCACTGCAAAGGTCACCACTGAACCATGTCCCCAAGTGCCACATCCACACTTCTTTTAAACAGCTCTGGGGTTCTATGGAGCCAGGATTCAAATCTATTTGCTTACTTGGCTTATTGTACATGGCTTTCACATCCACCTTCAGTAATGCAAAAATTAGGTGTTTAAAAACAATTTATCACAACTTAATCAAACTGTGTAGTGTCATTCAGACAGAAATTGTGATTTTTCAAATGGGAATTGCCCCCTTCCTTACCCCTTAGTAAAGTAATTTTATTTCTTCAGATTCCCATCTGGAAGAAATGCAAGACACTGATTACTTCTCTTTTCTGAATAATCTGAAGTGCATGAAAACAAGCAGAATTATGTTCCCCACATGTATGGGACATCTAGAGTCATCTTGTCAAGAAATATGCAAGTGGGTCAACTTACCAAGAGGTATCAGAAATAAATGTTTAAATCTATACTGCTAGTTAGGATTTCTGGGAATGGAAGGTAAAGTGCATCTGTATATAGATAAGGACATTCAGATGTATCCTTTTTGTTCCTATTGAAAGGTAAAACCAGGTACAATACAGAGGAAGGGTTAACCTTGATTAAAAAAAAAGACCCAAACAACAAACCAAACCCAAAAAACACCCAACAAACCACCAAATAAAAATTAACCAAAACTTCACAATAAACAGAAGGCAGCAAAACCAGGAAAGCAAACACTCCTAACAGTTCAGGGAAGCAACAAAAAAAGTGTTAGCGCCCATAAACTAATTAATTGAAAATTGGGTGGCCCTTAGTTGCCCTGCAGCCTTGAGAGGGTCTGGCTTGCTGCCATGGGAAGGAATCACTCCGGTCTCATTAGTACAATTACTGTTACCACCAGGCAAACCATCTCAAACCTTTGACTGATCTCTTGCCTAAAACAACAATCCTCCAGCCACCCTCCAGCAGCAGATGTTGGGGTGTGTGTCACCAGCCTCCAGCTCCCATCTAAGCTGGCTCTGTAGTTTGACATCTGACTGCAGCCTTCTCCCCATCCCATGATAGGCCATTGAAAACCCAGCAAATAAATGGCTTTTAGCCACATGAAAATTCAGTTTTGTTGTGACTCTGAGAAAGGGAGACTCAGCAGCTCTGTTGGGAGATGTTGGCTGGGATTCCTTTTGCTCTGAGGCTTTTGCTGTTCCAGTTGGGTTTCCATTCGATGAGACTGAAGGATTGGAAAATTCCTCCTCACAGGATCCCTGTGCATGACCAGCATTTGCCAACCTTCCCTGCCTACAGGCAGAAGTGCAGGGTCCACTGGTGAACAGCCTGTGTTGGTTTTGGGAATGGTTACTATTTCTGAAAACGGAAAATAATCTGTCTGTACCACTAAATTTTGGAGAAATAAAAAGTACAGTAATTGTCTGGCCTGTCCAATGGTCATTCAGTGGCCTAAACTGCCCCTATATGTCCACCTAAATCATGAGCTCACTTGGTATCTTGGGATACAATTAATGAAGGATAAGTGAATAATAGTATTTTAAACTTACAGTTAAGCTCTAATGCTCAGCTATTTGTGGTAGACATTAAATTTTCCATTGCCTCTCAAATGCATCTTGTATGAACAAGAAAAGCAGGGGGCATGGGAGGTGTCTTATCCTTCCTGTTTAACCCTCACAGGAAAAATCTGCCCAAAATTGAGAATCTCCAGGCTGCCTTCCTTAATTAATGTTTTTAACTAGGCTATGGTTTTAGAAGGAATGAGTGGCTACTCGAATACACCCCAATTAATACAGTAAATTTGCACGCTACTTCCAAATTCAACATGATACCTACTTTATGATGACTTATTGCCACTCATATCCACTGGTGAAAGGGAAGCACAGTGGTCAGGACTGCTCTGTGCTGCAAGGTGTAAAAAAATGCATCTGTGCCCTGTGCAGGGCAAAGGGGCTGAGTTTGTAGCCCAGAGCATCACCAAGATTTCACTGCCTCAATTTCAGCAGGCTTTGACCTCTGGAGACTACCCACTTAGCTGGTTTCTCAGCTGAGGCATGCATAATAATAATTGTAATAAAAAAACCCTCCCTTTAGGGTATTGGGTATAAGAGGTAGAAAAATCACATTTATTAGAGACTTGAAGATAAATCTTAGTCCCAAACTGTGTATCACTACCCTTGGTTCTGCTAAACAAATCATAAAGCCAGAAAAACCTAACCTTTTAGATTAATGAAACTGCTTTCATCTTTTGTTTCAAACAGAAACAAATAAAATCAGGACAAACAAAGCTTGAGATTTTTTGTGTCTTTAAAGCCTCTTGTATACAGAAACAACAAACTCAAAGCTCTCAAGGCTGAAGCATGTGAGATTTATTCTGCTTCTTCAACCACAAAGGGATCCTTTTCTGCTTTCTGGCTTGAAAACCTCCTGGCCATGAGTATGGGCTCATCTTCTTCTTTGGTCCTGATGTTTTCCTGGTTTTGCCTGAGGAACTAGAGCAGGGTGAAGTTGTTTAGGGTTTGTATTTGTTTCATTTGTTTTCTTTTAATCTGACAGCGACTTCAGGCACCTGAAAGAAGACAGCACTCTTGCCTAGTAGTCACTTCTGATATTCTGGTCCTATCTGTTTATTACTTCTTTCTTTTCCTCCAGCAATGCCATCTACTTTATGTTGTACCTCAAATTCACACTTGTTCACATATTTGAAGACAGACTCGAAAGGGTTTGTTTGTTTGTTTGTTGGTGGGTTTTTTTTCCTTGTTTTTTTTTTTTTGTCTGGGGTTTTGGTTTTTGTTTTTTTTTGTTTTTTTTTTGTTTTTTTTTTTTTTTTTTTGGTTTTTTTTTTGNTTTTTTTTGTGGGTTTCTCATTGGATTTTTGGTTTATTTGTGGGGTTTTTGTGGGGGATGTGGATCACATCCTTTGAATAGGGTTCTCTAGATATATACAAACATACGTGTACAACCACATGAATACATATCCACATTTAATTTAAAATAAGAACTGGAAGTACTAATCACTTTTATTAAAATAATAGAAGAAGACCACTTAATTATCCATGGCAAGCTTTGTCTGGAAATTGCACAAATAATAAAGCGTGGATCTCAAATGAAATCTCTTTATATAGCAATTTTTGCATTTTACTCAGAACAAACTAAAGAAATAACAATCCATTATGATACAGGGAAAAATATAAAAAAAAAATTGTCAAAGACCTTGATTTTCTTCATTCAGTTTTTTCACTGAAAATAGTCGGGACTAATCTCTTCTCATTCTGTTGTGGCTCAAGTGTGTAAACAAGATATAAGCAAGATCCCAAATGACAATCTTGTACAGACAGCATCTGTTTTTCTGTTGGATTTCTGCTGGCAACGTAATCAACACCATTTCCAAACACTGCTGCCTGGGACATGTTTTTGTGAAGCACAAACCAAATAAACCACATCATGTGGGGCAACTCACCTGCTCCAATACCCAGTGATGAGGCCTTAGAAAGCAAAAGCTGGTGAGGCAGGGATGTGTCAGAACAGAGCACACGTAATTGTCCAAGTTTTTTTTCCCCCAAACAGCTATCCCTAAAAGGAAGAAAACTATCTGCCATATCAAAAAGAAATTAAACCAGGGAAGTTTGAACACATTTGTGAAAAAGAGGAAAAAAAAAAAAAAAGGAGAAGAAGAAAGGAAGAGTCAGCTTGAAAAGAAAAATTGAAGATGGAGCAACTTGCTCTGGCTTGATGGGATGCAAAATGTAGGAACCTGTGGTAGCACAGACTCTTTCCCATGGGAATTTTTCTCTTCTTCTCCCTGTGTTCTATAAATAAAGATAAGGTTTGGATGTNCAAAGGAAGCTTGAAAAGCAAAATTAAAGGTGAAGCAACTTGCCCTGGCTTGATGGGATGCAACATGTAGGGACTCAAATTTAATGTACAGATGTGATCCCAGGGACCTTTCTTGCTGTTTAGAGATTTACAGAGATCCAGCAATCTTCAGTAAGTGACTAGGTTTGGGTTTTATCTGCTGTATTGCTGATATTTACGTGAGATGCAGAATTTACTTGTTGCCTGTTAATTGTGTGCTGTTAAGCAATCAATAAACAACTTTGATCCTGATTTGTTTGAATTTGTGCATGCAAGTGTTGCTTTTTTCCCATGACCCTGATCCATAGAAGAAAGAATCACTGTACCTAAGTTTTAATATTTAACTGAGATGTCAGCTGAGGAAATTGTTGATGCTGGACTCTCTTCCAGTAGTCAATGGGACATCCTGGTTCTGGGTGGAGATTTATGTCCCACCCTGGCTCCATGACCCCCATGGCTATGGAAATAATCGTCAGGCACCAAGCCTTTAGGAAAATGCCCAAAATCAAGTGGCTGGGCCAGTGGTGGATTTTATGTCTTAGGCTGTGCTTTTTCAGGGCTGGAAGAAGCTGTTACCCTCTAATTGGGATCCACAGCCTTTAATTCAGAAAAAGCAACTATTTGAAGACAACTACAGGCAGCCTTCCTTTGCTGAATAGCTCAGTAGTCAGAGGCTTTGATCAGAAGCTGAAAAAACTTGGATCCCAAATCTACTTATGAGCACTTGGGCATATTATTTTATGCAAATCACTGTATTATAAAAACTCTGTAATCCCGTATGGCTGGTAGACACTTTATTAACACTTATACAAATGAATTTAGCAATGCTTGGGAATAATCCTAACACTGGAACCTGACTGTAGATGTGCTTTAATTACTCATCTCTGGCACTGTTTTGGTCCACAGTTTGTGTGGAAATTTGCAGTCTGGGAGGAGGAAGAGGATTTATTTGCATGCCTTATCGTGAGATAACAATCCCAGGTGTGCTTAACATCCCAGCATGCCCATAACCTGTCTGCCCAATCTGAGCTGGCATCTTATTTGCAAGGAATTCTAATTGTGTGTTGGAGTGTGCTGAGGGAAAGCTGGGTGCTGTTCTGCACCATGGAAGGCTAGCAAGCTACAAAGGCTGTGGATAGACCAGTTTTACAAAGCAAGTGCTGCGTGTCCCAGTCTCTGCAGGTGCATATTCCAGTGTACCAGATCACCTTCATAAGCTAAAACTTGATAAAAAATATAGAGATTAGAAAATCACATCTGTACTGAGGCAAGGAAGGGAATCAGGTGTGGTCACTGGTGCCAAAGCCACCTGGCAGACACGACTTCTGTTGAGATTGTGAACAAACTTTACGTGCTGACACTGAGAGCAACACAAATTGTGACAGCACAGAGGGGTTAAGCAAAGCCCCGTTCTTATACTTAATTCTGCTCAGATAAAACCAATTTGTAACAATGAATGATCAAGATTTGGGTTGGGTTTTTCTTGCTTAAAAGAAATCCTACAATAAGTTTAGCACTTTGCCTGTGTACAGCTGAAGTCATCACTGCCTTGGTAATTTCACAAGAGACAGAAACAGCGAGGGAGCAGGAGAAGAGATTAGGTCAACCAGAGGCAAATCAGTGAGACAGCCTGCAAAGAACATGGCAGCAGTGGGAGTTTTCACTTGAGAATTAAAGCTGAAGGTCCACAACCTGAAGATCTCAAAAAATCTAGCAGCAGGTTTAGCAGCAGCACTGCTGACATTTTAGTGACCTGCCCCGTTGGGGCCACAGATGATGGGAACTGAATGTGCACGGTGACTCAATGATCTTTTTACTTCTGGCAAATCAGTGGGGAACCAAAAAGGAAATTTGCTGTTCACTTGCTATTCTCTGTGGTGAAATCCATGGCTTCTCATGCCTCCCACCGTGAACATAAATTCATTTGAAAAACAAACAACACAGAAGAGGGAAAAATAGTCTCTTAATGCAAATTGTCTTGTACTAAGCAAATAAAGAGGCTAACAATAAGTGATAGCAGTGCAGGCTCATGCCTTTGTCAAGAAAAATGAGTCTTATTGGGTGTCATTCACAGTTACAAATTAAGACATTACAGGGATTTCTTTCTGGTTTGTGCAACTGTGGATTATTGATCTTCACTTTTACGTCCATTTTCATGTCAGCAAATTCTCTTATCTTTGAATACCATATAATAAGGTCACCAATTGATTTGGAGCTTTTCGAAGTGCCATGTTTTTACCTCTCCCTCTTCCCTCCATCTAAGTTCCTTGTCACAGTCCCTGCATCTTAGATGAAGACTTACCCATTTGTGGCAAAATTTAGTTCAATTTATTTTAGTTTTATGAAGCAAAAATCCCACTGAGGTTTTTTGAAAGGTTCATCCTTGTAAGACAGAACCTGTAACACAGATCCTATTGTGCACCTGAGAGGTCCCGTGCTGGTGAACTTCCATCCTATTAATCACAAGACACCAAATGCTTCTGTTTCACAAACATAAAAATGAGATAGAAAGTAGAGTTACAGCTGCTTAATGAGGTACCACTCAAATTACAGCTATTTAATGAGTTACCATTCATCAGCAGAGCTGTGGCAAATGATTGTGTGCACATATATTCTTAGGCCATGATATATGTGAGATAACATACATTATTTCTTGTTTCAGGACACCAGAGCACCATCACTGCAGGTTGCCATAGCTCAGCTGAGGCATGATAACTTATTGAAAAGCAGTAATTAATGGTTACTATTAGTATGGTCTAGACAGCTGAGGTACTGCAAAGGCACACTTTGAAGAACATAGAATTTGAAAGGAATAGTGGGCAGCCACACATGGGATTTGCAGAAGAAATTCTGTGTTAGGCAGCGAGAAGAACAGCATGTTAACATATTGAGTCAACATATTTCCTGTATCAGTTGAAGTATATCTGTATATTAATTGCATGATATTCTATTGCTATGAATAAAAAATACTGCTGAAAAGTGCAGGTAGAAAAAATAAAAAATCATTCCATACTTTTCTGTGCAATTCCACATAAGTTAATGTATGGGAGTTCATTTTTCTCAGGTCAGATGATACATTGCTGAGAGGTCAAGTAAAATTTACATTTTAAGTCTCTGTTTTACAGTAGCAGCCATTTCTATACAGAGGCTAAATAACTGGGGTTTTTTGTTTGTCTAGGAATAGGTACATTAAAGTCTAAGTGCCCAGATAACCTGTTGGTCACACTTCACATGCATGAGGGAAAATCTTTCTGGCTGATGAAGCAATCCTGGCTGTGATTTGTCTACAGCAGTGTTTTACTCCAAAAGCCCAAGGGCTGTTTCAAACAACAGCATTTTCTCTTTCAAAGGTACCTCAATTCAAATACTTAATCTAAGTGTAAACAAGCCAGAAATAGAGCCATCTATTTCAGTCCAAATTCTGTTAAAAATTAAAAGCACAGAAGGAAATAGATGAATCCCATCAGTAAGGCCAGTGGTGGGAGGCATAGCTGAGGTTCTGTGGTCAGACAAGTTGCTCTTGAAATGTGTAGTGGTTTATGTATTTTACCCAGGTCTTGGACAGTCAGACACTTTGTAGAAATCTCATATTCAAAAATACTGAGGAAGTACAAGCAGGAACACTAAAGAAATACAATATTATATTTGTCATTTTAGCCCAGAGGACAAAGTGAGTGTTTCAGCATGGGTATTTGGGGATACTAAATGAGTAACCAGTTTTTTAGAAGAATCCTAAGATGTTTTATTGATAACCAGTGCAGGCACCCCTATGACTTTTCACATCTTCTGTTCCTTTCACTGTGTTTCACTGAAACCTTCCATATTACCAAAGCCTTTCCCTAAGTGTCCCAAGCAGTTATTCTGTATGTAAATCCTGCCTTCTAACAGATGTCAGGCCATTTGATCTGCAGCACTGACAGAGCTGGACACTATGGAGATATCTGAATTAATGTAAATTGCTAGTTATGGGCAGTATAACTCATTGTTATATTCCAAATTATTATTTACTGTGCCAGTGTGTAAAAAGCGCTGTCGCAAGTACTCATCATCTAAATAATCAAAGCAGGTTTCAAGAAAGGAATAACTCAAACAAGCTCAGGACAGGAAATCTAGGTTATACCAGTAAGATAAATGGAGCCTGGATATGGGTTTGTCCACACCCAGAGCCAAGATTTTGGCCCATGACGACAAACATATTTTTGGAAATGCTTGGGGTAGAACACAATTCCTGTAGGTAGTATGAACAGGCTGCCCTGAAGGGATTTGGTTTTCTTGTTTTCAGAGAGGGAAAGAGTTTTTAGCCAAGTGGACATCAGCTCAGCCATGCCTTCTGGCATCAGAACCAGGCAACATGGTGTGAAGGTTTGAAAAGCAAACCAGTGAGAGACTCCAAGTCAGAAATANGTTCCTTGCCAAGGAGCAAAGAAACGTCTGTCTACAGGCTCTAGGAAAAACTGCACAGAGTTCTGAGACTGCTGAAAGGTCTTAGCTTTAGCTGACTTTCAGCTTTTTTCACTGTTCTGGAGTCTTTGAGATGCTTTTTCTTTGCAAGTGTCCGTGGTTGGGTATTAGGAAAAGGTTCTTCCCCCAGAGGGAGGTTGGGCACTGAACAGGCTCCCCAGGGCAGTGGTCACAGCACCAGCGTGACAGAGCTCAAGGAGTGTTTGGACAATGCTCTCAGGCACAGGGTGTGACTCTTGGGGATGGTGCTGTGCAGGGCCAGGAGCTGGAATTCATGATCCTTGTGGGTCTCTTTTAACTCAGGATATTCTGCGACTCTATGATTCTGTTTTACCTTAATGCTGTGTGATCTGGAAGAGGCCCCAAGAGACCCTCTCTGTTCCCATGATGGAGAGAAAGACAGAAAAAAGGACTGCTCTAGGTCTTTGTCTAGGTCCTGAATACCCTGATTATTGCAACTAATATGCAGTCTGAAATCAGATTAAATGGAATTAAAGAAATAGAAAAACTGAAAAATTCTAGTAACACAATTATTGTCAATATAATTTTAGAAATAAAAGGGCTGTGACCCTGAGGGGAGGCTGTTAATATTAGTCATAGCTATGACAAATGGAAAATGATGGGTCCCTCAGGAAGGGAGAGAGTGCCTCCTTGAATGCACCTGGCACACAACCCTCAGCCCAGGGAGCACTCACTGCCTCTGTTGACAGTGGCTGACTGCACAAAAAGAAACACCTCTCAGCACTGAAATAAAGAAAATTAGTCAGAGGTAGACTGAGCACAGAGCTGCCTCACAGTGAAGAGAAGATATTTCTGAAAGATTATTCTGCCAGGACTTTCTCAAGGTCCTGTTGAATTTGTGTTTCTTTTCAAAGATATTCTCATTCCTACATGTACAAATAAGATATAACTCAGTACTTACACCTTTCACAAACAGGGGCTCAAAAGTATGCTAGCAATCCAATTTATTAGAATTTGTTTTTTCTACTGTGCAATCCATGATTTGTAATTTAATTCCCTGAGCCACATAGACTCATCTCTCAAAGGAAATAAAAAGCGTCTTGACCATAATGGCCTACTATTTGCAAGATTCACCTCTGAAATTCAAAGCTCTTTCCTTTATTGAAAATACTGATGGTTTATTTGAAGATATCTCCAGATTAAATTTAAATAGTAAAGAAATTACTAACAGTCCAATTCGCTTAATAACAGGAGGAAGAAAGTAGTGCTGACGTTAATTTCCAACTTAACTGATTAAATGAAATCTTGTAAATTTTATGAGTTTTACTCTAAAACAAAACAGGCAGATTTTAATGAAGCATCTCCTTTGGTAATAGCTAGGCATTCAAAACATATTAAAGAAGGAAGCGGTTCTGTAGCAAAATTAAATTAATTTCCATTTAAAAAGTAAATGGAAATGAAATGAAGGATACCTTTGTCTTTCAGTCTGTGAAACTTCAGTAGACTGACATTTCCTGACACAGTTGCAGACATCCTCTTGGCATGCAACGCTGGGACAATGAATGCTTGACAATGATCTGCAGCTTTATTCTTTAATGTATAAATATTTAACTTTGGTCATACTAATATCAGTGGCAGCTCCCAAACATGCCATTCCTGGCCAGCATCTGTCAAACTGTTAGATAAAAGTCTCCTTTAATGCATATTTTGCAGTTTACTCATACAGTATCTCCTTGTGCTTCAGTAACTGTATCTACAGAAATTTTATCTAAATTTCCAGATCTCCTTTTGATATTTGACCATTATTGCTTGACCTATCCACTAGAGTATGGAGAACACTTTATTTCTTCTTCATTTTTTTTCCCCCTGCAGTTACCTTTATACGTTTTTACAGTTAGCTTGTTGCTCTGGGGTTTTGTATTCCCTCTTTTCCCAAGATTCAAAAATTACATTTTCTTCAGCATCCTGTGAGTGCTATTTTCTAGATTTCTAGGATCATTTTTGCTTCTCTTCTCTGGTCTCCTCCCAGCTGTTCACAACTATTTTAAAGTATGTTGTGTAACACTGAGAAGAGCGTTTCAGCCAAAGCCACTGAGTAGCTTAGAAGGATTACTAAGATTGCTACATATGTCTTGCAAGATACAATTTTTTTGCTTTCATATGACCTAAATTGTTTTGGCTCTCATCCCTTCTTTTTTCATTTTACAGATGGAAAACCTAGATACAGATAGATTATGTGAATCACCTCGTTTCACATAGGAAATTCTGAGATCTTGGAAATGAGTGTACATCTACTAAGTCTGGAAGAAATTTTATATTCCACAAGCTGTATCTGGGGTTTCACACAGAGTTGTTTCCCTCTTTGCCTCTCAGTAGTTTCACTGCTCTTTCTAACCTGTTCACCACTGCCAAACACTTTCTCTATGACTTGATTGTCCCTTTTATCTATACTAAAATTCTCAGAAGGATTAAATTTCTCTCACTGATTACAAGAGCCTCACCCAAAATGGACTCAAGCATTACCTGTTTGATCCCCTTTTCCAGCTTTTGCCTATTTTAGTGTTATTCTAAACACAGAGTCGCGGAATCATAGAATGGTTTGGGTTGGAAGGGACCTTAAAGATCATCTTATTCCAAATCCCCTGCTGTGGGGAAATCCCTGTTTTAGTTATAATGCATGGATGGCATAATAGAAGAACAAACTCTGATAAACTGAATTGCTGACACACTTTTGAAAACCTCTGCTTGGGAAAGGTGCAAGGACTCACCCCTATCCTATTTGTAGGTGTAGGAATACCCTGCCATGGGCAGGAACTGAGGAAATAAGATTCTTCTTTTTGGATGTTTGGGAAGTACCTGCCATGTACTGAACGTTCCTGCAAAGAGCAGAAGATGTTTTTTCCCATTTGATTGTTACCATCTGCCATTTCACAGGCATTGACTTCAGTGGAGCTATTTTTGCTTTATGTGAGTGCAAAAAGACATGGGAAACTTTATTGTTCACAGTCAAAAATAGAGACCATCTGCTAAACAAAATACAAGACAAGGTGGGCATGAAAGACAGCGTTAGTTACTGTTATTAGTCTAGTTATTTTACCTGCAAAAGCAAAACTGGACTAAATTTGGGATAATTTTTTTTTAAGCCTCATAAATGCTTTCAGCACATTAGCAAGTGATAAAATTTCACAGCAAAGAGATATCTTGGTAACTTGTGAGGGAAGGATACTATGGAAAATATGAAAAATTTGATAATATACTTAGGTCATGATGAAAGTCCTTATATTGGTAACATTGGACCTGCTCTGAGTGAGAGATTTGGTGCAAGACAAGTGTCCCTTAGGTGCTACTCCTGTGACACCGGCCATGAGAGCACAGTACCATTTGCATGAGCAGGGAGCTCTCAGCCTGTTAGCAACAGGTCAGCGATCACAAACAGTTGAGTTTAGAGAAAAAAAGTCCTTCACCCTGCTCTGAGGTCTGATCTTCCAACATGCAGGCAACTGCTCCTAATTCAGTGGGTTTTTAAGTTATGGAAAAGCTTTGAATATATTAGTCTTATATGACTTCTTCCAGATTGTTCTTATTCTAAATGTGTAGCATTGGCATTTCCAGAGGGTTTAGTTCCTTGCAAGAGAGTGGTTTCAATGACCGGCTGATTCTGACCTAAATAGGATTTTAGGACAAGATACTGGAGAGACAGAGTGAAATATCTCAAGTACTTAAGGTTAGGAGTTTTTTTGGTTGGTTGGTTGGTTGGTTGGTTGGGGGTTTTTTTTGTTTTTGTTTTTGGTGGGGTTTTTTTGTTTGTTTGTTTTTGGTTTTGTTTTTGTAAATATTCACAAAATTAAATACAAGCACTTAAAAAAATAAGATCTCTATTTCATTTGTAGTCTAATCATGGTAATTGAAGGTTAGCCTTCTTTCCCTCCGTATTTTCCTAGGCTGCAATCCATTTTAGGTTTCTGTAATGCCACATGAAATGGATCATCTGCACCAGAATGGAGGCTGTGGTGATGAAGTGCCTTCCATTTTCCCCCACAATGTTCTCAAAGAAGACTGATGAATAAGATCCCCAGAAACAATTACAAAGAGGGACATCCATCAACAGTCAAGACTGACCTTTTTTTTTTCTCATAAGTTTTTTTCTAGGTCAGTTTGACTTCATTTCTAGAGTTTTGAGCATCTTTTCTTATGGGCATTTATTTACAGTGTGTTCGGCAAAACCAAATTAGTCAAGACAGCCAATTTTGAAGGCAGTGTTTGACATGGATTAAGAAAGCCAAATTGAAATTGATGTTTCCTTACATCCATTTTGTCTTCACTGCTAAAAAAGGGTTAATCATTCTTATCTTACTAAAATGGAGTTGCTCTTATTTCCATGAGACAAAAAGCAAAAATAAAATATAGGCTGATTTATTCCTCTGAGATCTGCAAACCTTGCTTTTTGAGAGCAACTTGTTCTTCTAGAGGCACCTCAGGTTTTGGCGAATTTCTTTCCACAGTTTCCCATACAGTTCTGCCAGCCAACTAGCAGTATGTTTTCTACAAATTTTCTTACATGTTGTTGTTGTAATTATTTATTTAATTGCATCTATTTTATATCTCTTTCGCCCACAGCACCTAAATAAAGCCAGGATTTTCTTTACAACTGAATGTGGAACAAGGGAATGCCATACTGTGGTGTTCCTCTGCTTGTGCCTTGAAGGAAGACAAATTCCAGTGAAAGCAGCTCCACATATTCTAGTGACAGCTGACATCAATGTAATGCACATAAACCATGCTATGATAACCATAAAATCTCTGCATTGCCTAGATTTTTCAGGAAAAAACTCCAATTGTTATGTTAAACCACATAAAAAACTCCTCATGTGGAAGACTTTGGCACACTGGCAGGTAGAAGGTGACCAGCACTAAAAGAAATGCAGTGGTGATGATGTAAAGTAAGTAAGAAGGGATTATTTTCCCTTTTCTTCAGCTCTGCAATGAATCTTCTGCTACAATGCAAGCTAAATTTGAATGTCTTAGTGCATGTGTTTGGAAAATCATAAGTTGATTAATTTCTTAGATCATGTGTTTGTTACAGGTAAAGTAATTTCCAAGTTTAGGGATTTAGGTGATAGAAATAGAACATAAAGAAAACATTAATATAGTCCAAATCTTCCCAAATGTCATTGAGAACTGAAGAGTAAAGTTCTTCAGCAGTTTCATTTTGCCTGGATTGCAGGATGAGAACAGATTGTGTCTTTACTACTGATTTGTTTCTGGCCAAAACAACAATATCCTCTCCAAAATACTTGCCACTGGGAGTCAAGATTAGTATTTTCTCTTGCTGTTTTAATGAGCATTTTCTTAGTGTGTGACATATTGTGATGAATCTCAGTAGACCACGGCTAAGAGCACTTGTGACTTCAGGAGAGTGAATCATTACTGACATTGCAAATACAAAAATTCACATATAGACACCAACATATAAACACATTGCCTGTGCTGGACCCGGTTCTCAGCACAATAAGAGGTAGGGTGATCCACGGTAAATACAGGAAACTGGTCGGATATTGAACAAACCCCATATTTTCTATGAGGTGAAAAAAATGCTATAGCTGGCACCTATCTATTCAATAGATGGAATGTACACATCTGAATTTTAACAGTGCTGCAAATTGGATCAAGTCAATTAAACAATGAATTGATAACATGGTCCTTGACTGACTCAATTAATCTTCATGGCTTTCCTGGCTGCACAGCTGCAAGGTGAGAGCAAGAGACAAGAACCAAAGCTTTTGCTGCCCGCAGTAGAGCTGAGATCAGTGGTGCAGACCTTCACCATGTGTTCAGTGGTGTCAGATTGGCCGAGGTTGTTTCTTTTTCCAGGGGATATTAACTCTTTCTGACACGTCAAAACTATTGCTTGTGTCCTAAAAGTCCTCAAAGAAAGCACAAGTAGGGGATGGCAGTAGGTAATACTTCCTCTGGAGGACTTTAACCTTATTTAAAAATTCCTCACTGGGTACCTTTCTTTCTGTTTCAGACATCCAGAATGACACCTCAGCTGCTTCTCAAGTTGTTGTTTGCAGCCAACGAAGAAAAGACAGTGGGAGCTTGATAGCATGTTTTATTTGTCCATGTTAGAAAGTATTGAAAACCATTCTTTATTCCATTGTTTAGAAATGCAACCTAAACCAGTATTTCAGAGATAAAGGTCCACATGCCAGATGCCCAAAATTAACTGCATTGGATTCTACCAAGAATTGTAAGTTTTATTATCTCTTGTGTTGGTTTTGTCTGGAGTAGAGTTAGTTTTCTTCATAGCTGAGACATTTCTGGAACTATTATTTGTGTGGCAACATCTCTCATCCAAACTCTTCAAAGGCTATGTCCACAGATTTCTTTAAGTTCATATGTGTGTTTTTAACCTCTCTACCTTTTTGTTTGTTTGTTTGTTTGTTTTTTATGTGCCTAATAATTTGAGTTTTAAGTCTTTGTGTGGTGATGCAACTAAAACTCAAACCCCAGTTTAGGTCACACTGCAAAATGAGCAAACTAATCACTAAATACTCATCTCATTACTCCGTCTGACAGGTCATTTAATAGAACCAGCAGGAAAAAAATCCTTTTACAAGTAAGAAAAAATTAATGAAAGAATACATCCCAAGATTCCCTGGGAAAACATAGAGTAAGACATTTAGAAATTTTCTCTGGGGATTTTAAGATCATAATTAGCTAAAGTTGTTTCAATCTGTCAGACTAACTGTATCATCAGCATTAGCCCCTATCTTATAATTGTGACTGGACTCACAGAAGCAGATTTTTTTAGTGTCAGTCATATTCCCAGGAGATTACAATTGGATCAAAATGAAGCTGACTCATGCCCTTAATTGGCTTAATTAGCAATTATAAATGCTTTGCAGGCTAGATTAAATACCTGCCTACTCTTGCCTGTACATTTCAGTTTAGTTCTCTGTGGAAATTCCTCTGATGCTTTTGTGTTGGCATTCCTCAGCTTCCAGGCAGGTCTTTCCAAAATCTAATATTTCTTAGCATAGTGTTATGCTCATTATGCTAAATTGATTGTGGCATGGATAAAGCATGTGATCTCATGGGAAGGTGGATGATTTGGTGTCTGATGCAGAGAAGACAGCAGAAAAAACTGCAGGAGGAGGAAGGACGCTGGTGGCATCTTCGGCTCATACTGACAGGACCAAAACTGCTCTCTGGAAAACTGTGAAAATTAAGGCAAGGTTTTCACACAGGTGTCAACTGGTGTCCTGAAGATCTGCATCTCTGCAGTTTCATTAGATGTAAAATATGTTCATGATCGGATATTTTAGTTAAAAATGGGTTAATGCATTTCACTTGTTTTCATCATGTTCAGAGAGAGAGGTGTTAAATAAAAAGCACCACAGCTCTCAGGAGAGCTCTGCAGTAATTCCAGAGCTTCACAACCCCAACAATGAGTCTGCAGGGAACCTCCTTTTGGCTCAGAGGGTCTCCATAACTTTTAAGTACTCCAGGACTTTTAAGTACCTCAAAACTCAACATCTATGAAGAAAACTCTTTCAGTGCCTTGTTTTTGTAGCAAAGTAGTTTAGCAGGAAGTACTCCCACATATGTGATGGGAAGTCTTAACCTTCAACTTATCATCTATATTTGGAAACACATAAACAGAGCAAGCAGGGAATAAACACAGAAACAGGACTCTAATGTAATAATTTCATTGGCTAATTATTTCAGAAAAAAGGGTGTTAGGTAAGAAAAGTGGGGTGGGACCCAATGGGAAACTGCAGTGCAGCCTCTGTGCCTTATAAACAGTGAGTTTGTCTGGGGGCTCTGGGGAGAATGGAGGCATGAGCTTAGCTCATGTAAAATAACTGGTGAATTGAGCACACCGTTATTTGTGGCTGCTCTACAGAGCTTGATTTGCCATCTAGATCTTTCATCCAAGCATGGATGTTATTCAGTCATGGCTAGTTAGTTCAGTAATTGACAAAATCCTCTGCTAAAAGGAATCTCTTATCTGATCTTGCTGTCTTTTATTTGTCTTGATAGATATATAGACTGATTTTATTTTGGCTGTGTTCCCTTACCTGTTATTTGTATGATGTGGTCCTCTTAAGTTTGCATTGGTTCTTTTTAGCCTTGCCTTACTTTCATATAAATAATTTCAAATTTCAAACTTTCAGATATTTTAAATGAGCTTTAAAAAAAAATATATTATTTTTGTCATTTACTGGTACATGCACTTGCATTTCTTATATTCTCAGTTCTTAGTTTTCACACAGATCTCAAAGTAACAGAATGAAGACAGACTCTATTCTAATTTTTTTTTTTTTTTACTGAAATGTGTTACCATATTTTAGACTGGTTTTAATTCTAATGAAATTTATCTTGCCTTAAAGATTTCTATTAACATCATCTAGATGTTAAATGTGAAGCCATTCCCCCTTGTCCTGCCACTCCAGGCCCTTGTCAAAGTCCCTCTCCAGCTCTCTTGGAGTCTCTTTAGGCACTGGAAGGAGCTGGAAGGTCTCCCTGCAGCCTTCTCTTCTCCAGGCTGAACAGCTCCAGCTGTCTCAGCCTTTCTTCATAGGAGAGATGCTCCAGCCCTCAGAGCATCTTCAATTCACTGCTGTTTTTGTTAACTTGAACCCAGAGGTGAGATGTTTGTGTGAAAATAGGAATTACAGGTTTAAACTCTCATCTATTAAATACATAACTCATCCTATTTTTGGAGTAAGACAGAGAATCTGCCTATAAGTGGCTGAAGGAGGATGTGGTAAAAATATTGCCTGCTCTTTGCAAAGCAACTCAGTCATAGGGGAGCCTGCCTAGGAATATGTAGAACAAGACTGAGTCACAGAAGGATTCAAAGCAACTGGAGTTGCCAAAATAGTGCCTAATTCCTGGAAAGTGGCTGAGCCCTGGAAAGACATCCTGGTTCAGAACAGCAGAGACTGAGAAAATATGATTTCACTTAAAATCTCCTTCAGAAATATATTTTTCTGGAATAAGGAAGCCTGGGATTTGGAGCATTTCCCAGCACTGTTTCTACGTTGATCTTGCAATTTCTTAGCTCGTGACCTTATGAATCTTGTAGAATTTATATTTAATCCTTCTTCTACTACCATCTCCTACCACTAATGAGCAGGTCCTGAAATATGGTTTTAGTAATTTTCTTTTAGAAATACTGCAACAAACACAGATTTGATGTATATTTTTGGTTGAATGTTGTTATGTAGATCTGCCCAGCTACATGGACAAGATTTTTAAGATATTTGCATGTCAGAAAAGAGAAGCGAGAAATGGAACAATAAAACAACAAAACCAAACCAATCAAACAAAAAAACCCCTTCCAGATGTTAGGAATTATATACCTTTAAACTAATATTTGTCTGCATTTAACTGGCAGTGTTTGCTGTAAGAATACCATTCTTCCTGTAACTTCTGGCATTAATAATTTCTTCAGTGTATTCCTGAAGTGAAAACAGTACAGACTTCCTGGAGAGAACAATTGTTCTTTGTAGATGAAGGTTAAACTACCAGTGTAGAATTGCTTCCTACACAATGGGAGAAGTGAAAGATTATAAAATATGCCTCCTGTCAAGTAGAGAGACTTAAAGTTTCTTGGCTCTAAATGAATCCCTTGAATTGATACTTCGGGAGCGTGGCTTGTGCTTCACAGGACTCAGCTCCATTATAAAACAAACAGATCCCTCTTATTTATGCAGAAAATCTGGAGAATGCAATTTTTCAAAGCATTTCTGAATAAATGATGCCACACTTGTGATACACTGAAGCTTGGTGTTCACATGGTTGTAAATACTCATCCCAAAAGAGCACCCATGTTTCGATTTGTTTACATTTTAGAGCAGGTGGAAGGAGGAAAATCAGGAGGAAAAACATTATCAGAACGTCAAACTGTAATTTTTCAAGCCTAAATAAAAAAGTTGAAGGACTTGCCATCATGTGCAATTATCAGGCTGACTTCTTTAACTCACCAGCATTTTTATTGATGTTACTGGAGTGTCTTCTAATTTCCACTGATCATACATTGCTGGTAGTTAGAAAATAGAACTGAAACAAACAAAGTATGACTCTAGTGCATTAGGAAGCTTTAAATTAGGTGTTCCTCATAATTTGAAATGAAGCCATTTTTCAAGAAACAAAAATATTTTGAAGTGGGACTTAATTGAAGCTAATCTGAAGTAATTATCTGGAGTCACTGACCCCAAAGGTGTTTAAGAAAAGATTAAACATAGCAGTAGTTGAAATGGAGGTGTTTGGTTATAATTTGGACTCAATGGTCTCAGAGGTCTTTTCCAACCTAATTGACTCTATGAAACTGTAATTTCAGAACATTTTTAAAACTATTTATTCATTGGCAGCCTTCTTTAATCGGGGGAAGACTGAATCTACATATCCAGCACTAGAAGATCAAATCCCTCAATTTTTACCTCATCTGTGTCTGAGGTCATTGAAAACTAAGTATAGGGCCTGGAAGTACACCCTGATCTGAAAAGCAGAGAAGTCCACTGGAAATGCTACTGATTTTGATTATGTGGTTTAGTGGATCATCAGATCTTAAATTTCTGCCACTTTCTGCTTTGTTGCAAACTTAATAAATAATACTACTAGTAATAATAATAAATTACCAGTGCTGATGAGTAGGTCCAGTTGTAACTGGATTCTAAAGACTGAACTTGTCCTGCAGATTTTACTGCAAAGGCTGAAGTAATTAGAAGAGCATGTGATGCATGTGCTATTGAGCTCATCTTCAGAAGGCTGTGGGATCCAATTTATTGATGCATATGTCATGTTTTCCTTAAGGTAAACCAAGAGGAAAAGTTGTAATATTTGAGGGATGGACAAAATAAATGTTTACTAAACTAATCCCCCATCAGTTTATAGAAATTACTGTCACTGCTTCACCCTTTCTGAGGGCAGCCATGTCTCAGTAAAGCTGTCTTTGGGTCTGGCATGTATTTGCAAGAACTATGACCAAAAGAGCAGAATGTTGCTTTGTTCTCTGTGTGTGTGCTGTGCTAACCATAATGAGGCTAAAGCTGTCAGGTAACATTTATAACTCAGAAATAACAGGAGTAATCAGCAGTGGATACAGCCTCAGGCTTTATGGAAGTGAGGGGTTCACCTTCCTAGTCCCAGCTTTAGAGAGAAGCCAAAGTCCTTCCCTCCACAGGAATTTCTATTCAATAAATCCCAGGATGCCCAATGTAATGGAAATTTCTCAGAGCCTAAGCCACAGTGAAACTGAGTGCAGAAAGCATCCTTCAAATAAAGCTGGTTCATAAAACAGAATAATCAGACAGCTGAGAAAACATCCTGCAATATGAGTTCATAGTGTTCTAGGACTTGATGCTATAAAAAGATGTGTATCAGTGCATCCCTTCTTCCAGATAACTGGGGAGTTATGATACTGCAATACACTCCAAAATAGAGTTAATGTATAGTACTACAGTATACATTTCTTTGAAATAGCAATTCTTGCTTGCTCACCCCTCCATAAGTTTGATTTTTTCCTTTTGAGTTTACCAGTCTGTATTTTGTTGGATTTACATTTGTGTTTAAGTTTTGTAGTGGCTCAGCACTTATTACACAGGTTTCTCTTAAAAAAAGGCAAAACAAATTAAAAAAACCCTTATTGATCTTCAAAACTGTTCATTAATACATAAAATAGTACTGTTGTTTAGAAGTGTTCATTAATACATGCATAGAAAATACTGTTATTTAATTCTTGTCTTAGATTACTAAACCATGTCCACACACTTCAATCAAGCCCCTTCTCATCTAACAAAAGGAAAGAGTCTCAAAATCAAACCAGAGACACATAATAGTCAATGTATAGCGCTTATTCATAACAGAATATGAAATGAAATCAAAGCAAGTTCCGACAGAGAGAGGATGATGAGAGCAGTGCTGTGTACAGATATTTCCTGCCTTTAGCTATCACAGTGATTCCTTCCTTCTAGCCTGGATTGAAAACACACGATTGGCAGGCTTGTTCTGTTTTTTTGTTCCTTGAGTCACAGCTGTGATTTCACTTTGGGTAATGAAATACAAAATTTACAGACAGGGATATTAGATATGGGGCATTTGCCAATAGATGAAAAAAGGAAAGGGAACTTGCAAGCATGGCCCATGTCTTGCTGCTGCCTTTGGTCTCCAGGAGACAGCAAATGAATTACTTTACTTCTGCATCTGCACCTTGATCTGAGCAAGGCCACCAGCTCAGGCAGCAGTTCAAACTTCCCAAACACATGAAGTTGTGAAACTCCGAGGACTCAAGCCTTACAGCCAAGCAGCAAAGTGCTGTGTGATTTGGGGTTTGTTTTGTTGCATTTTGTTCCTTGCTTGTGGATCTCCATATCCTCCCCAGAAAGGCTGTTGTGCCCTGTGTTGAAAGGTTGGATAGGACCTGAAAGATGCTCAGCCTGGGCTCCTGGTAGGACAGTGTGGACCCCTCTATATCCTGTGGAGAATAAACATGAACACAGGCAGCTGCTCTCGGGAATATGCTGATCTTTCTGGCTTATCCCCATAAAGGAGCACAGAGGTTGTATCTATTTTTTCATCTGTGCTTTCTGTGATGTGCCTTCTACATCTGCTTATTTGCACAGAGCCTGGCAGAGGGAAGATTTAATTGTAACTCTGGGCTTTGTGTTTCTGAATGATAAATACCTAAGTTTTATGGACAGGGCAGTTGATTGAATCCCTTGTATATCATTTTAGGTAGAGAGTAAGAGATTATTTTGGAAACACCCAACTGGAGATTATTTCTTATTATTTACAGAGGAATGGAGTTTTCTGCAGAAAACATAGGAGTTATTCTCTTATTTTGAGGTTTTTTCCTTCACTCTCCCCAGGAACTTTAGAGTTATTTTGGGGTACCCCTGCTATCATTAAAGAAGGTGTCCACAGCCCAGCTGAGTGATGAACTGTCCATCACATGTGATTTTTTTTGTTTGTCTCTCCAATGGCAATAGAAAAGAAAAATGAAAAAACAATCAGGTATGAAAGAACTGCTATGCAAACAAATGAATTTTACTTATTCCAGATTCAGAGTGAACTGCAAAGATAACTCAGATGAGCTCATGACAATGTGGTGATCAAAAGTGTTTGGGAAAGTTGTTCTTTGCCTTAATACATGAAACTCAATCATAATAGCAATTAAGCTTCAGCTGCAGTAAGTGAGTTCTGTGGTATCCAGTGGTGACATTATGATCTCCTGAGATGTTTAGACTCACCTGTGGCTCTTTGCAACCACCTACATTTAGTGCTATTCAGGTATTTGATGGAATTTGAGTGCACTGGAAATTCACACAGTTAATGTGGTGTAAATAAATGGTGCATTCTCACAACTGCTGTCTGCAGATCCTGTAAATAAATTCAGAATTTTAAGAAATAGTTGGCTGTAATGATAATTGAAAACATGATAGCAACCACAACCCAAAAAAATAAGGATCTTTAGGTTTTTTGCCTAGTCCTAAGGCAACATCTCTGTGTTAAGCTGATTGGTTTCTAAGACTGAAGGTAGAGGATTTGTTTCTTGAGATTTTACTAAAACTGCCAAATGGAAGAAGGAAATCTGGTAATAACTGCTACCTCAGCTTTGAAACACAGTGCAAGGATTTCCAAATCGTTTTCTTCATCTTTCCTTCTAACAGAGAGCAGGCAACCATATGGCTCTTTGCAGCCAGGTATTAATTACTCTTACAATCAGCCACTGTCTCCTCATGAACAGCACTTGGGGACTGGTAGGATCCATTTCTAGAGATGCCAAACTTTTGGTATCCTGTGGTTTGGACCTACCTGTAATGCCAGAAAATCAAGCAAAAATTTGTGTGTCAAATTGCTGGCTAATCTTTCTTGCACTCCTGTAAAGCAGGAAAGAGTGGGAGGGTGACAAACACACAGGAAAAGGGATGTGCACAGGATCTCCAACCCAGCCAGTGACTGAGCTACACCTCAATCTAATTGTTGAGGTTGTTTCAAGCTACAAAATCAGTTCATAAGGAAATACTGACAACTGAAAATACTGGCTGAACTAACGACCCAGACTCGCAAAGGCTTCTCATTCCACACCATTGCTACAAGTTTGACAACAGCTCAGTTTTGTTACCTATGATGCAGCAACACTTGGATAACTCTGTATTTTGTAACCAAATTTTTAGTAATTGTAAAGAAATGTTTCTCTCAACTTTATACTCGGTGGAATAAGGGACATTGAGGATAACTGGGTTGCTAAGGTTAATTATATTTTATATGCTTTTACTGAAGGCAATTTAATCTGGCATCACCTACAGGAAAGAAGAAAGGACAACAATCAGTCATGGAGCATAGCTAAGAATATTCAGCTTTTTATTCTGCATATTGAAAACTTAGTTGGTCTGTGAGAAATCACATTTCTCTGTGACCCAAAGGACATCATAAATAAAATAAAATCAGGTTATCTTCTGTTGTTGAGTAACTCTCACAAGGATAAAGGAGGAGAGAATTCAGTATAGCAGGATTTTTTGCTGTGTTACAATTTCTGATATCATTTTTGTCCTAATACATTCAGTAAGTATAAATATTGAAATATGATCTATAAGAAGAGGCATAGTTTATTTAAAACAGCTGAGGAAATGTAATTTTCTTTAAATTTAAATAATTGAACAATGTCTTTTGCCATGAGTGAAAGCAGAGAAAGGATGCATACTCCACTGTACTAAAGAGTTAACGCTGTCAAAGTTAATTTTGTGCTTTTCAGATTGCAGGGATGTAAAGCCAGAGCTGGGAAGGACAGATAATTTTAATGCCAAATTAAGGATGACTCTAAAACCTAGTGACCTTTAAATGGGATGTGGAAATCAAGGATAATTGAGTGGCATGTCTGCTAATTATTTAAAGGAATTAATAATTCAGAAAGAGAGAACTCTCTCTGACCTGGTCTACAACTGGAGGGGCACATATATGATTCTGAGGATCCGTCATCTGCCTTGTGACCTCTCCTTGAGGCATTCCAAATTCAGTCTAAGATATATAGGATAGATTAAAGTACTGGAAATTATGGAAGAAGTCAACTTGCAGTTTTTGTTCCTATAAGCCAGAGGAGCTCAGAGCTGCTACTGAACAAGTGGATATCAAGTAACTGGGGTAGGGAAGATACTGCTTCAGGTGTGGACTGGAGGTACCCTGATCACAAAACTCTGGGGCGGCTGGAATTCCCTGGGATGCATCCTAGGAGTGCCCATCATTTGCTTGTTAATGCTGGTCCAGATTTCTGCCTATAGGTAGGTGCAAAATGTGAGAAGGGGTTAGGGCTCTGATGAGGGACAGAGATTCATCTGAGCAGATATTTATCTTGATTGTATAGATACCTACATCTGAGTTTGACATCCAAGGCTCCTTTTACAAGCAATACTGTGGAGGAGGCATTCTGTGCACAATTAACACAGTCTTGAGGTAGATGTGGAAATAGTTCAGATTAATTAAACAAAACAAGTGTTAATTTATCTCTATAGGTGCAGAAACCCCCTTTGATTTGATCAGTGTTTTGAAGATATGGAACTGTGGATGAGATTAGTTTTGCAGAAATCACAGATATCATATAAGGACTTCGATAACATGAACAGAGATCTGCCTGGGACATGCAGGAAAAACTCTGCAGACTACAGAAAAAAATAACCCTTCCTTGATGTTTTCATTTCAAATAGAGAATTTTGCTTCTCTTTTATGTATTGGAGGGGGGTTGGAATAAAATGGTTTTGGAATGTCAAAGCAAGTCAAGTCTGTACTTTAACTAACCTTGAATAATGTGTTATGCTCGCTTCTCTTTCAGTCTTCTTCATGATCTAATTATCCTTGGGAAAAGTCAGCCAAGATGTGGCACATGCATAGCAATAGTCATGACTTCCACAACTGTTTATGCCATGATATTTAGCATGTATTAAAAGCTAGGTGATCATTTTTCTATTGGGATACTCCTTGAAAAGAAAGAGATTTTTTCAGCTGTAGCATTGAAGATATCTACCTAGCATGATGAATTGTCTGGGCTGCATAGTGGAAATCCTATGAGATATTTAAGATAATTGATCTTGGTATTTCTGCACAGCTCTGCGCCATGTTATGTATCCATGTCCTTTGATACTAATTTGAATCTGTGATTTAACTACAGATAAATCTAAATGTTGGTGCCTCCTTGCAGGTGCCCGTGTGTGAGCTGTGTATCCAAGCATAGGAGGGGGCATCCAGTCAGTGCAGTGGAACTTAGGGAAGCATTTTAGACCATGTGGATGATTCCATCTGACCATCTGAACACTTCACAGACACAACTGTTTGTACTGAGAAATGGAAATGGGCTGGAATGAGAGTTTAGACATTGAGATCATAAACATTTCAACACCTACTTTTGAATGCCTTAATCTGGAAATTGAACTGCTTCCATCATGTATATATTTACCCTTCTGGAAACTCAGTCAGCATTTTTTCTTGTCCTTACAAGCACACATGAAAAGGATGAGAAGGAATGCTTATATTCTCTGTGAGGAGGAGACCTATGTAACAGTAATATGTACAAACACATAAAATATGTTGTAGCAAGTTTTATGAGTGTAAAGCTATCCACAGGTCAGACACATGTGAAACAAAATCTGAAGAATAAAGAGCCTGTGTGTCTCACCAGAATTTTCCATGCCTGTTAACATGGAGGGTCTCCTTGGGGCACCATCTGAACCAACCTGTGTGCTCCAGGAAGGTGGTGAGGTGCAGAGAAGTACCATGGCCTGAAGCAGAGTACAAAATCCAGTCCTGCACCCAGAGCACACAAAATCAATCTGCAGAAGAGTTACAAGTCTCTTTCATCTTATGCTAGCAAACCTTTCTCTGTCTAAAAGCAGAAGAACACACAGCACCAAAGAGCTCTAATGAATAACTGCAGAGTGTGGATCTGTCTTTTGGTATCAGCTGTTGTCACAGAGGACTGTAATTTTTTTCTCTATTACCAAGGCCTAGGATTCATATTTCTGTTTCAAGTTTCTTTTATCTTAAAGCTTCCAAGTAGATATATTTGATTCATAAATTCATTCAGAAAAGACTTTTGTTGTCTCATGCTTCAGTAGCAGTACATGTTATTTGTTCAGCAGGAACAAATAGTTCTCGTAGACTGAAATTCAGTAACTCACCCTAATGACTTTACAGAAAAATATTGAAAGTTAGACTGTGTGACCTGAGGTGGGATTGCACTGCCTCTGATCATATATAGTATTTTTTTGCATTAAAATGTTTGTCCTACAGAAGACGTCTCCAAAACTCCCGTCCCCCAAATTTTGCTAAATCCCTGGGATATGCAGCTTAAGTGTGATTTCAGCCATTACATATCAGCCATCAACAATTCCTCTTTTTTGAATGACTTTAGCACACATTCTTGGGTTAGGATGGGGCAGACAAGTTTTATTGCCAATTATTGGGAAATGCTGCCTGTGAGAGATGTGCTGACTTCATCACTGAAGACACAGGATTCTGCTGTGGGAACAGATCTCTAAACTGGAATCTTACATTTTGCAAATGTTTTTTTTTTATCCATAGCAGAGGAAGAGAACCATTTACCTCTGCCCCCAGTTAAAGGCAGTTATCAAAGCCAACAGCTGAATTGCACACTTCACCTTTCCCTGCTCACTCACTCCCAAATTTCCTTTATTTCCCTCCCCACGTGCTTCCAACTTTGTTTCTTTTCTTTTTTTTTCTATTTCACTTGGATATTAAATACCTTGATCTTAAAACCATTATTGTGAGATGGATTTAATGCCCTGAAAGTGGTTTCTACTGTTTATTAAAGATCTTTGTTTTCTTCCCCAAAAAAAGCTCTCCCCTTTCTCCTGGCCTCTCTTGGATAGTTTCAAAACATGGAATGTGACTGGGACTCAAAAGTTGTGTTGCAAAATTTTGCATTTTTTCAGCATAGGGAAAACCCCCCAAACAATGACATCACTATACATTAATAGGCATAACACGTTTTTAAAGGCCATAGGTGCATGTCTTCCTTTTGAATTTCTTGTATCTGGCCCTTCATGTGCACCCAGAGAGAATTACATCACACTGTGCAACAACAATGCAATTCTTACCTGAAAAATGTTGTTTTATTGCAGTGAATTTCCCTGAATGCAAAGCACACAGTCTGTCTGACTTTCGGGCATGCAGATAGGGTTTGAGAAAGGATCTACTGATTAGTTCATTTCAGCAGAGTTACTGAAAGATTGTGATTTATTTACTAATTTAAATTTTAGGTATCAGTGAACAGAAATAATTTTTTTTAAAAGTTATTCTGAACGTAGTTGTATTTGAGCAACTTCAGAAGGAGTAATGGCTGAGGAAGACAATCCTTAAAGGACTTCATTTTGCAGGTAGCAAAATGAGTTGTAATATTTAAATTGTCATAATGATAATTAACATGATAAAATATTTTAATGAAGGGGAAAGAAATGAATAGCTGTGCTCCAAAATGCTGCTGCAACAAGATGGATATTGCTGATGTTGTCAAGGATTTGTGTTATAATGGTGGTCTGTGTCTTTTCTTTCATTAGCATAAAATAAATGATGGTTTAAAATGACAAATGCTCTCCAATAGATGCTCTTTCATATAAGACAGGACGGAGATAAAAAGAATAAATCTAATTTTGGTCCAAATTCTTGAAGCAGGCTGAAAAGGGGGTGTCCTTAAAGGGAAGGGAAACTGGTGTCCTTAAACCCCAGGAAAAAGCTCTTAGAGGTCTGTTTCAAAATGTGCCTCTTGCAGAATCTTTCTATGTAACGCTGGTATTGGAGTTTCCTCTCTTTCTGTATTGATCTATTATGCGAAAACAATATTTTTTTCTGCACTGCTTCTCCAAATGGTTTACAAATTTACTGAAGCAGGACCTTATCTCACCATATAAGTTCAACATTTAAGATAAGAGGATTAATAAGTGCAATTATGTGCACACACTCGACTTTGTAACAGGAATATTTTTCAAATGTGATCTTCCCTGAATGGGGAGAATCACCTTTAAATTGTCTGAATCTTCAAATTACTCATGGGAAAAATTCCTGCAAAAAAAATAACAACAGTGGTGGCTTCGTGGGCCAGAAGAACTATGAGATCTTGGAATAAGAATGCAAATTAGACCAAATAAGACCCAAATTAGGCATGGATCTAAACGAGTACAGCTTATGCTCTGCTAAAGTAAATGAAGGGAAACAGGGTGAAAATTGTCCTTCCCCAAACCAGAGGTTTACAGCAGCACTACAAAAATTCCTGTATCTCTCTTTTCAAAAAGAAAACCCTTAAGGAGCAAGCTCAAATGTAAATGTGTGTGTTTTACACCTTTTGGTCAGGTGAGTGCTGTCCCAAATGGCAACTGCAGGCCTGGTGTCAGCAAAGGCAAAGAGTGTTGAATTCTGGGGTCATGCCCATCCTTCCCAAGTCATTGAAATAACAGGAAAAAAATGCAAGGATCTTTTCACTCTCGTGGCTTTGGATCAGGCCTTCCTTGGACTCAGCTTGTCTCTAGGCAGCTCTGATCCTTACATTATTAAGACATGTTGATAGAGCTTTTAAATATAAAGCCTGTGAAAAATAGCAGATAAGGGTTGGGCAGATAAGCCACCTGCTGAAAGATAAAGACACAATCTTTGCTAGAAGTACACCGAAAATAAACCTCATACTTCAAATTATTCACAAACAAATATCTGGGATAAATTTAGGCAGAAATATATTTTTGCAATAATAATTGTAAAAAATGTATCTTCTGGAGCTCAGACTTTACCATGTGTACTGAAAAGAGATTTTTCACTCCTTTGCAAAAATTAAAAGCATTCCTGAAGTTCAGCAGAAATAATTGAAAATTTAAATTAAATTGCAAAGTTAGAAACAGTCATAAACAACCGCAATTTAATAGTAAATTTAAATTAAGTTGGGACAAAGCATAAATGTGTTTGGATAAAAAAAAGATTGATAATTTACTGCTAAAAAAAGACAATATATTAATCAAAACAAAAAGTAAAAAGACCTACAGTAGCAGTCTAGAGAACATGATCTGGAGGGAATAATGAGAAGGAAGACCATCTAGGTCATAATATTAATCTAGATAATGGAGAATTTAAAAAGTTAGAAGAGGAACCTTGAATATGAACTATACTTAATTCAAAACCATTGAAGCAAGTGAAGTGCATGGGTAATGCAGCAGTAATGACGTCTGGAATGTGCAAAGGCACTAATTGCAGTATTCTTTGCTAATTAAAGAACCTATAATTATAGCAAAAGGATTTCTAAAACTATCTTGTTACAGCACTAAGACAATGTCATGTAAATGACTTCCCTCATGCACACAAAGGTGGAATTCCAGTTCTACATGCACCGGTCATGGATGCCCTTTACTAATTAAAGAAACAGAATATGGGATGGTGATCAAATGCCTGTACAGAGAGAGTGATTTTGTCACTTGTCCATTCCTTTGTGATCACTACATCACTTGAACTGAAAGAGCAACTCAGCTGTCCCCAGCTCACAGATACAGGCCTGTAGTATTTTTCCCCTTCTATGTATGACTCCCATTTGTATCTGAATTGATGTAGAGAAAGGGTTAGGAACTTAGAACAGACCTTGAATATTTTCATATTTTTTTTAATGTTTCTTCCTGATGCCCCTTTTCTTCAGAAAGGAATCCATGTCTCTATTTTGATTTTCAACTGCTTCATTCTGTGTTACAACAATTAAATCAACATAATGTATTTTGTTAATAATATCAACAGTATCATACAGAAAAGTGAAGTTTGGGAAAAAGAGTTTTCATTCTTACTTCCACTAGAGTCTCTGCATTTAGCTCAGTCTATTGAATCAATGTGATTGACGTGGGATATGCTCATAACCCTTTTAATTACTTGATGAAGGCCAGATGATGTAAAGGTCACTTGTGGGACATAGCATTAATGTCACTCTCTTCCTTGGAGTGAGTGGCAAACAATTATCTCCATGCTAGGATTTAATTGGATTGATATCCAGCGTTCCAGCACTGGTAGCTGCCCCCAGGATGAATATTTTTTGATATATGCAATTACATGCCATCATGAGATTGCTGGCGATTAACGTCAGCCCTTCAGAACTGTCACCCAGAGAAGGAAATAAAGGCAGACGCTACTGCTCAGGCCTGAAAAGATAATGATGGCCCCGGAGCCTTCAGTGTGGCTTTCTGATAAAAGCACAGCTTCTTCAGCTACCTCAGGGCAATGGTGTTGTGGATTTAAAGGCAGCCTGTTTTATTAGGTGTCCATTTGTTATATTAATAATCTCAGCAGGAAACACCTCACTCTTTCGGAAAAAGGTGTCGGAGGAGCTAAAGAGAAGTAAATGAGAACTTAATTGAACACATGAGAGTCACTTATAAGCTTAGCAATGAAAGAAAGACAATGGGATCCAGCAAGAGAAATGCCTCTTGTCTCCAGAGTTTGAGCAAGACAGATGAGAGCAATGGTGGGTATCGTTAACTAATGGTGTGCAACCACGGCGCAGTGAGCAGTTGATTAGTCTGGCTGGGAATGTAATCCCTGCCACAGATAATCACTGTCAATCCTTTAAAGGAATCAGTCTGCAGGCTTAATTTCAGAAAAGTCTCTGTGATTGCCCTGGATGTGGTATCCTGGGATACATTTGCCCATGAGATCTTCATAGGTCAGGCTCATTCAGTTAAAACTTCTGCTGGCTTGAGAATTACACCGTTTGTCTTTTGCTTCAGTATCTGGCACTTATTGAGTGCAGGTTCTCACTTTGCTGTGGCTGGAAAGATGGAATACATCCCAATAAAATGATGTGTGCACAACTTCCAGACTCCCTGTCCTCCCACATTGTCCTATTTTTCCCCTTCTCTAGGACACAGGTGCAACAGCAGATCCCAATCAAGATTTGTGTAGATTCAGGAAAACTTGTTTAGTTGTATGGATTAAATTTACTGCTGGCATTGCTATTTTCACCTCTTCCAGAGAAAAGGTGGAAGTACTCCATGGATCAGATTTGGTTTTCCAGTTGCCAAACAGACACAGATTGTTAAAGCCTTTTGTTATCCTGTTCCACATTTCCACTTCAGTTCTTCGAGACTGTGTTCATGCAACTGTTCATTCTTACTTTTCATAATTTAAACGTATGGAGCCACCTGTGCTTTTTCACTGCATTCTCCAACCCTTCCATGTATTCTCAAGGCTCTTCTCTGTGTTATCTCAGTTTTTCAGTATTTTTTTCAGCTGCTAAATGAACATTGGAAACCAAAATTCTAGAAAATTTCTTATCAATAGAAGGAGAGGTCATGTCTCTCTTTCTTCTCAATTGGCCATTTTTTGTAAAACCAAACCCATTTGATTACCGGGAGTTCATTTTTATCTGGTGATTTGAAATGATCCTTAATTATTTTAGAATTAATTTTATCAAGGTACTTATCCTGTAACAACAGCTAACAACCCCATAAGAGGTTGATACAACAATAGGGCAAGAACTGGTATATTTGGAAACAAATGAAGTATCAACTCCCTATGGACAAATATCAACCCCCTTTCACACTTACCTTATGAAATGTGAGGGGTAATCAATTTTCCGGATTTAAAAAAAAAAAAAAATATACATAAATATATATATATATATATATAAAACTAAGTCAAACGTTCAATTGCAGTCTATTGCACCACTGCCATTTCCTTCATAAGTCAAATTTTTTTGTCTTGTTAGCCAAGATATTAAGTTAGCTTGGTGACCTTTTCTTCAATGTTGACTGATGTTAATTATTTTACCTTTCTTTACTTTTTGTATTAATTGAACCCCTTGCCTGCTGCTCCATTATTTTGCCCAAGATCAGTATCAGACTACCAAGCAAATAATTACTTATGTCATTTATCCTTTTAAAAAATGTTGGTAACTTCAATTCTTTCTTGTCTACATCTCCATCTCCACTTTAAGAAAAAGATTTACCTTCTAGTAATATTACAGTTTTTAATTATTTGATATATAATATCAGAAACAGTGAAGATCATGTAGCTACTTGAAGAGGTGAACAAAATTACATTGAAAAGAAAGATATATTTTTAATTAGAACAAGTCCTGTACCTTTTACAAAAGTGAAACAAAGCAAACTGTGTACATCCCACACCACCAGTTTCTGTTACATCAAGTATGATGATGAAAAAAAAAGCAATGTTAATAAATACTCAAGAAATTTCAAGATTTCTGTCATGCTTAGACGTCCAGTGAATCATTGTCCAAGACAAACAATGAGCAAGTGAAGATTCAGGTGATGAAAAGGCCTAACAACCAACCAACTAGACTGGATTGTTGTCCAATTAAAGTTTTGAATTCTTACAAATTGTAAACACATTTTAAAAGAGACAAATGCCATTTGTGCACCCTATTCAGATGGAAAAAATACCCCAAAACCCTGACTAACAAAGCTTTTCAAAGAAAATTATAACAAGCCCAACACAAATCAAACTCACCAGGAGTAAACTCACTCATGTTAGTCAACAAGAACTGTGAGCTGGGGAAGATGATAAAAATATGCCTCACTGATTTTTCCTAATCTAATTAATCATCACTTTGTGGCACAATCCTGTTTGCATGGGGTGACATAACAGCTGGTGCCATCTGGCTCGAGATTCTTGAAGGTACCAGTCTCCAGGACAAGGTTTGTCGCAGTTTAGGATGGGAAATGAGAAACTATTGGTGTGACCTAAGTCTCTGAAATACACGAAGTACCTCAGGCTGATGATGGTATTGAGGGTATAACCTTTTATGCTGTAGAGAAAAAATTACTTTCAGTGCCATATAACTTACTTTTATTTCTTTATGTATAAGCATTCAAGGACAACCCCATTTTCAATCTGATTAAAACCTTTACACCGTAACTCCTAGGAATTAGCATACCTAAATCATGTAACAGATGTCCTGGAAATATTCCAGATGTCATTTAATCATTGACACATCTATTTAGCATTCTGTGTCCACAGTATATAGCAAGAGATCTAATATGCTATGATAAAAATAAACAAAACTCACAAAACAAACAATTTTACTGCCATCTGAAACCACAGTGTGACTCAGATTCTTATTTCTAAAGAAAAGACAGCAGTTTAAATTTAAAACTAGTTACCATTTGTTGCTGTTGTCGTTGTTTTTTATTTGCTTTATTTGCTTTTTAGAATGAGATCAACACAGAAAATACAAGAAAGATAATCCACAGTTAAAAATCTCATTATTTATTAATTATACTTGGAAAGATGTTCAGTATAGTATATACAGAATGGCCAAGAAATGTGGCTGCACAATTATTTATTTATGGAGTCAGCATAGCTGGCCCACAAGTGTGCAGCATTTTGGTTTCCACTCTTAATACCATGTTACTGAGGAAATACATCACTATGTAAACAACACTCTGTGCAATTAGTTTGACTGAAATCCACCTATTTCTTACCTCAAGATATGTGTAGCCACTGCCAAGAATATCAATGGGAACTGTAGATTTATATTTGGAGACAAGACAAAAGCCACGTGTTTTACTTGAAGCTGAAGAAATTTCAAGGTTTCAGAGATTGTTTCTGCATATATGTGTGGCTTAGCCCCCAAAAGTTATCTGCAATAAGGTTTGGTTTGTTTGAGTAAGACAAGAAGTGAGAGAATCCCATCACTTCCCAGAAAATACAGATATTCAAACAGATCCCTCTTGCTTGTACCATCAAAGAACCTCCTAGCAAAGATATCTGTGTGTTTCAGGTACCTGGCTTTCCTTGAATATTTATTCAAGTGAGACAAGATGTTCCCATCCATTTTTAGATGTTTGAAAAAAAATCCATCCCTCAAGGGGAAAAGAAAGAATTATGAGCTCAGGTTGTGTAATTACACATAATCGCTTTGACTCCAAGTAAGGTGCATTGATCCACACTGGCTCAAGACCTATCCACTAATATTTATGTTAACTTGTCTAATGCAGAGCCTGAAGATATTTTCGTAACATTTATCATTATTTCAAGGTATTGCCATGAATTGTAATGCTTATTAAAATCGGGTATCAATAATAACACGGCAAACAGTAGCAGAGCAGTCAAAAAAAGTTTCTTGTACAGGTGGGAAAAATAGAATACAGTGATTATGTCACTCAAATTAGCTCTTCTTTGCCAATGTTTTGCACATTCTTGACAATACAATGACATTTGTCTTGACAATGCACATCTAAGTCTTTCTGTCATCTTTCTATTGCACATCTTCCACTCACTGCTCACTTGTTTCTCATAATTTGCTTTCAAAGTGCAAGAGAGAAGTATGAGCTCTTCAAAGCCCTAAAGCACACATATCTTTAGCAACCAGTACAAAACATGAGGCAAAAACACCCTCTATATACCTGCTGACTAACTTTAAACCTGAGAAACAGTTTTTCATGTATTTTCATGTATTCATATGCCTGTTAGTTATTCCTTTCTTTCTGCTTCAATTGTTCTCAGGCTGGTTCCACATTTTCCTCTCCTGAGCCCTTGGAAAAGAACAGCAGGAACTTTTCCTCCTAAAAAAAACACCTGATGAAAAACTAATGCTAGATGATTTATTTATACAAAATAGATAGTAGTTCATGCTAGAATATGGGGTTTTTTTCTCCCGGGAAAAAGAAAAAGTTTTAAAACCTCTTAGATATCTGTGGCACAGATAAATAACACAAATTATGACACAAAGTCAAGAAATTGAGAAACTGTTTTCCTAATTAACAATATCTGAAGAAGGAGGGTGAGGCTGGGAGGGTGCATGGTAGCTTACCAAAGCTAACCATCCATCTAGAGGATGAAAAGCTGTTAAATTCTTCTGGAAGTATAGTTAGCTAAATTTTGTAGCTAAATTTTACTAAATGTAAGCAGTGGTCCAAGTAGGATCCGTAAATTAAAATGTCTGTGTGAAACAGGCTTGTCTTAGAAGAAACTATTTGGATTAATGGGTTATACCAAAAAAGCTTGTTAATGTTTCTAATTTTGTGATATCTATTAATCAGAGGTGACTGTTTTCTGAACTACCACAAGCACAATTCCATGCAAATTAGTTCAATTAAAAATTAATTAATCAGCTAGTTGTTCTTTTTTTTCCTTTTGTTTCCCCTTTTTTTTTCTTTTCCAAGTCAAAGTTAGACATAAACCTCCTTGCTTGGCGTCAAAATGCATCAGTAGTGCTACCATGAATTCTCTGATAAAAAAATGAGAGCAAGAATCTGGGCGTCTTCAACCTCTGTGATACTTTGAGTTGTAGACAGAAATAATAACAGCAGAGAATGACAAAGCAAACTGGCTATAAATTTGTATTGACCACATAAAAAAAATAGGTTCAGTTTAATCCTAAATAAACATGTTTCCTGAGCATATATAAGGACGATAAGGTAGCTATCCTCATGTGTTATCTCCAGAAGAGATTCCTAATCCCCACAGATAATTTGGTCAGGCTATTTTCAAAATATATCTATTACAAGTATAGTCACTAAACATACCTATACTGGCAAATAAAGCATGGCTCAAAGAATGGCAGATAATTGTCCAGATTGTTCAATTCTCAGTTTACATCCTATTTATGGCCAGTAGCAACTAGCAGAAAACATTTGCAAAGGGTGTGAGTGGCAGCAAATACTAAAAACTAGTCATAACAGGCAATTTGGATATGGTCATCCAGTTTTGGGAGGGAGGAGGGCAGACTGAAGCATGTGGATGGGAATTGTTTCATGTTTTTTGGCTCCTTGGTTAAAAACAGAGTTGTGATCGGTTTTATTTGCACCACAGTTGCAGACAGTTCGGGAATTTTTGTTTATTTTCTTGCTTTTGTTGTTTTTTTTTTGGTTTTTTGTTGTTGTTTTTTTTGTTGTTGTTGTTGTTGTTGGGTTTTTTTTGTTTTTGTTTTTGTTTTTGTTTTTGTTTTTGTTTTTGTTTTTGTTTTTGTTTTTGTTTTTGGTTTTTGTTTTTGTTTTTTGTTTTGGTTTTTTTTTGTGTTTTCTTCCAAATTTTTGCCCTGCCTGTTTCAATAGCCCAAGGTAATTTTATAGAACTTTTTAGGCACAACTGTGCCGAGAAGATGTTTTCCTGGCTCAATAGTCAGCTGGTGGCGTGACTTTGTCATGCTCTGTGATGGCAAAGCTTTTCTAGCAGAACTTTTAGAATATAGATGTGGCAATTGGAGTTCTGATTAGGTTCTGGCAGTTGTTGAAAAACAGAGTGCAGTGAGCACTCCTAAAGAGTTTGTAGAATAGATAAAGGGTGATTATGCTGTTGTTCCATAAAGCAATTACACTGCAAGACACTGACACAGTCCTTCTCTAGACAGACAAGGGTAAATTGTCATGGTTTATTGTGTGCTGATTCGAAGTGATCAACTGCAGGGCCCTAATGAAATTTGGCAACCTGGAAATTCTGGAGGATCAAAGATGTCTGGAAAAAGGAGGAGGGCTTATACTCCATGGAATTTTATTGCAGGACAATCTCTTGTGCTGTAAAATGTGAAGATCATTGTTGTGTAGCTGTTCTCTGCTTTTTACCAGTACAGGAAATATCCAGAACAAAATGTGAGAATTTCAGAGGCAATGGTGTCTCTGTCAGAGACAAATGCCTTAAAAAAAAAAAAAAAATAAAGAGGTAAAGTAAAACTCCACAATTTTGTAGCTCAACATATCAAATATATAAGTGATGGAATAATCAGCTCTGTGAAGAATCTTAGTCTTGATGAATTTCAGCAAAGGTAGCATGAAAACTATTGGATGTGACTTCAATCAAAGAAGGGAATTGAAGCTAAATTCGGTTAGGATAGACCTGGTCTACATGACTTCTAAACTTTCAGACAGAGAATTAATCTTGTACTCTCTTATTCCTGGTCATGGCCATTTATCTAATAAAATAGTTATCCCATTTATACAGTGTCCTATACCAGATCAGACTATTTGAACTATTTTATATTATATGATGTTTTATAAAATATTAAAGTCATACTCCTAATTTCTGACTTTCTAAAACACTAAGCACAGAAGAGAGATCTGCACTTTGCTCCAAGAGGTCTACAAGTGAGGGGAATGGGTTTATGTTTTCCATACCCACTACAGGTTCTTTCTGCATGGCAGTGGAGATTTCCAAAGAAATTACACAACTGAAGTACAACTTCCCTTTGCAAGACACAAATTTCTGCTGTATTTCCAGACTTCTTTGCAAGTACTTTATCAGTGTAGAGGAGGAAATTAATTCCAGTATTTTCTATATCAAATATGACAAGTGCTAATAAGCTTGTCTGTTCACAGCATTTTAGATTGCTTAGAAGTAGATTTTATTTAGAGAATGTACAAAACTGACACTTTGCTGGGAAAATGATTTGTACTAACAGATGGTGGGATGGGTTTTGTTTCTTTCTCCCCTCCTTTCAGGCTCTGTATTGAGCATGACAGACATTTCAAGGCCAAAACCCCAAAGGTTTCACAAGCTTATATGAAATATTAGCATGAAATAGAATTAAGTAGGACCTAATCTTCTGTCACTGTCCTAACTCCTCTTGCCTAAGCAAAGTCCTGTTCTGGAAGGTGGCCAGTGAAACAGCAGCAGTAGAAATAAATTCCTGTATCAAGAAAGGTTATTTTTCTGTGTGCATCTTGTGGAGTTTTCAAAGCAGATTTGGGCAGGTGTTGCTTCCCCATTAACTTCTGGGCTGAATTCCACAGCAAAATAACTGCAGGAGTGATTTCCTCCCTGCCCACACTGCCACTGCATTTGGCTGAACACCTTCTATGAGAGACGCACCTGCCTTGTCCAGATTTAAACCTGGCTTTGGCCTTGCAGTGAGTTTTTTGTACCATCTCCATCTGCAAGGACAACTTTTAGCATCAGTGGGGCTGTGCCAGGGCTCCTGCATCCACAAGGTTTTTGGAAATTACTTCCTGAGCCTTAGGGAGAACCACGGAGGATAAAAGGTTATATCAGGGATAGATTTGCTTTCCATCTCTCCCCACAACATCCTCACAGAGCAGTGATGTCAGAAAAAGGCTGGTTTTCATCTGCCTATTGCGTATTTGTGCTTCCTGTACCCCTTATATAGCATTTCCTTTCCATAGCTAGAGATGTAATCTATTCCATTATCTAAATCTCTCCTTCTGTAGAGTGTGTAACAATAAATAAACTTTGTGTAACAATAAATAAACTTTGTGGTTTTGCCTAATCTGAATTGGATCTGTCACATCTGGACAACCAGTTTACTGCATTTTTGAAGAGCTTATGTTTGTCTTTGGAGATGCACAAAATAATAGAAAAATGTGTGTGAATGGTGAATGGCAAAATGCCTGGTTTGATTAAAACAGACCCACTGCATAGAAATTGCCCTGGCAAAACACAATCAAAAGGTTCAAGATTCAGTGAAGCTGGGGAATATGAAAGCTCTTAGCACTCTATAATGCAGTGGAAAGCAATCAGTCTTTGTCAACACACAAACACTCATTTAAGTAACTGGAATACTCAAGGGAAGGAGTTTCTTTGTTCCATTTCTTTATTAAAAGAAGAAACAACTAAATAGGAATTCATTCATTCAATCATTATCTTCTTGCCGAATAGCAAGCCTTAACTGGAAATGTATAGAAATATATAGAAGATGATAGAATATAAAAGAGCAATGAGGAGCCTTATACAAGTGAATATAAGCAAGGAAAAAAAAGAGTTAATTTTTTTTTTCCTCCTTATCTTTTTAATTTCTTCTCTGTTCAGTGTTAACTTCTATTTTCTACCTTGCCTTTCCAGAAACTGTTTGAATTTTTAAAGGTCAGATTACTATAGACTAAAACTTTGTATTTTATAACTAATTGTCCTTGGTTTTTTTATTATTCTTTCTGGTGAACTTTTTTCTGTCATTTCCCATCCCACTGGGCTTGGTTTCTTTGCTAGCTCTGTTTTTATATTTTGCTTTTCAAGATTAAAATTTCACACTGGTTGGTGTCTGCTCTTATCTCAGTAGTCTGCAGATTCCCCATGCTGTGGCCAGGAAGGCTGTGAAAGAATGGGTGGATAACATTATTTTACAAGAAATATTTCAAAAGAGAGTTATGTTGACTCTCTGAGAGCCTGATCCATCCCACTGCTTTTTTGTCAGCAAGAATTCCTCTACAGGTCTCAGTTAGGTTTAGATCACAGCCCACATCCATGCAACGATTTCCAAATTCATGAGGATAAGTAGAGGTAAACTGTTTATAACAATTTCACAATGCATTTAATATATGCAGAATAAAATAGGGAACAAATTAAGACCAAACCAAACCCTGCTATGTAATAGTAAAAGTATTCAGTTCTTTTGGTCTTCAAAACGCTGTGTGCATATTGGATTATACTTTTAAAAATGCCCACATGAAATAGCAAAATTGTGCTCATGTTCTTTAGAGGTGTGAATGGCTGAGAGAGGAAATGACTTGTGGTGACTCAGTGTCAGAGCAAAGATAGTCTGAAATCCCTAATCCTGATTTTCCTGGTTACTTTCAACCCTATTGCTTCAGCAAGTTATTTTTAGCATTCAATTCGAATTACAAAGGAAGTACTTTAGGCACAAATCAAAAATTTAACGGAGTAAAATAAAGTGTTTGTTGCATTCAATAGAGACTGGACACAAGACAAAGCAGACAATGAGGAAGTCATGTTAATTTACCAATTAATGCTAATGATTTCACTCTCTGTAAAAAGAGAAATACCAAGACCTAATGGGAGAAAAAACTCAATAAATTAGTGTGAAGAGGTGTTCGTAAAGAAACTTAGCTCTATCCATCAATTCCACAGTGCAATTTGTAACTTGATCCTCTGTGAAGCCTTGTTGTCTTTCAAGGCCTGAATATGCCCACTGCCTGTGCAAACCTTTCCAAAATACTGTCTGCAATTCGGTGGTGTTATCAACGAAAACCCACTACTTAATTTGAGTCCCTGGCTTTTCTGATCAGATTTGTAACTGCTCATTTATATGTGGCACATTGTTTTCTAGGTTGCTTTAGAAAGACAAATACTTGCTAATCGGGGGGGAAAAAAAACAAACAAAACAAACCTGTCAAGCACGGAGTGGAAGAATTGCTCAAAAGTTTAGGGGAAACTGTTCTTGTTAGATCTGTCAAAAATTAAAACCACGCGGCAAAAGATGTAAAGTTCTTTCAGTCTTTTGATGTCGTTGGGAGCTCTTGAAAGAAGGACCAAATTGCACTCTGGGATGGGTTTCAAAACCAAGTTTTCAGATCTGAGTACATGAAGACAGTTCAAACATTCTTTCCTGCATTTCTGTTATTTGACTGACATTGCAATAAACTTATGACAGTAGAGTCAGGCAGGAGACTGAAAATAGTGTCAATACAAGGAAATGGGATGCTGTCAAAGAATCTCAGCATTTGCTGTGGGCCTGGACATGGAAAGATAAATATTAATGTGTATATAGGACCATCTATTTATGTAGTCCCAGCATTTGACTTGGATGTATTCGATGCTGTTCCACAGAAAGGACTAGAAAACCATCTAGACTCAGGCAAGATATGCTGTCCATTAAATCTGTAAAACATCCTTGACCAGACAAATTATTTTATGGTCAAATAAAAAAATGATCTGTTGAAAACTAACCTCATTCCTGACATCCCAATTTTTGGGACCTCCAGCTTTTCCTCACGCCGTACAGTTTTTCCTAATGGCACGAAAATAGGGTGGAGTGGTGTGAAAGCAGGAATTTAGGAAGTACAGGAGGGACAGTATCCCTTCAATGCCTCCTGGTACTCAGACAAAGGGAAAACTTAGGAAAGTCACTGTGGAATCACAACTTTAGCATTCCCACATACCATTTAAACATTTTTTGTGTTTCTGGGAGCAATGTCAAGCAGCATTATCATATTTACTGGTATCTGTTCAACACCATAGAAGGTAGTCGTGACTTTTATCTCCGAAAGCTTGTAGTGCTTGCAAGTTTGGGGAACACCTTCAGCAAGGAGAAGAGTTATTTAAATTTTACTAAGCAAATTGTGCTATTTTTTTCATTACATTTAAAAAGGAAAATGTCTTCAAAATGAAAAAGAAGTTAAACAGTTCTTTCAGGAAATTCTAGGTTTGGATTACCCTTTTACCAACCAGCTAGCTTTCAACGGTTGAAAAATGCCTAATGATTTCATGTGCTGAGTTGGATTGCATTTTGATAACAAGCTTAATAAAGTTACCTTTAAAAGCAGAAGAAAAACTAAATATCTGTGGAAAGTGTAGAGTTTCCGTGAATGATTTTTTTTGTATAAAAAGGTAAATTATTGCTTATAGAATCTAACCAACCAATCAATAAATGCAAACAGTAAAATACCATGTGATAATAAATTTAGCTGGAGTTAGTTACTATTAATAAAAAATATTTTATCAATAAATTAGAAGAAAACTCTTCAGTTATGTTTCTGAAGAACTGAGAAGTAGAGGTGATATTGAATTCTGTCTCCCAGCCTTTCCCCTGATGACCCCTTAGAGGTTATGTTTTCAGAACTCCTGCAGCTGACCTTCTGACAAAACTGTTATTGTATTTTGGGTAGCCACAACAGCAGTTCATGTTGAGCAGCCTTGCTCAGGAAGATACTGAGATGGGAGAAATATTAAACCCTAATTTCAAAGGTACTGAGCTTTGAGACACAAGAAAAAAATAGCAGAGCAGCTGAAGCATGTAACTATTGAGTCTGATATCCCTCTAATCCATCATCCTGTTTCCTTTGGTGGTGAACCCCATAATCCTCTGAAAGAGGTGTAAAAAAGATGGAATAATTCACTCACTGGGAAAGTTTAATATTAACTACTCCCACTACTTGCCTCTTGCTTTGAAACCTGATGTGTAATTGCATTCAGAGAGTTTGTTTGCTTTAGACTTAGTGCAGCAACATCTGCTGTGACTTTGCTGGATCTCATGGAATTTTAGAAGTGCTCGGGTCTCCCGAGGTGGAATGTGGTTACTGAAAATGTGATTATTTCCTAAGAAACATAATGAAGTGCTGGCATAAATAATAAAATAACTGCAGTACTGTCAGCTTTGTGCCTCTCCTGGTCAGCTTGAATAACTATTTTAATAATCTCTCTGCAGATCTTTAACTATGGACATGGACTATAAAAGTAGCATTAGTGGTGTTAGCCCATTTTTAAATCTCCAGAAAGAAGCCCAGGGAAAGATTATGACAAGTATTATGTTAAAATTTTTTATATCAATTAGAAATTAAAGATCTCCTCTGTTTTCGTCTTAGTAATATTATGCAGTATTTCAAAGGTTATAAATTATGGAGCTTGTAACTTCTAAAAATCAATGTAACAGCTTGATACTGAGAAGGATGCTACAACTTTTGAGAATAAGAGAGATTATAAGCAAATCACGAGAAGATAAAAAGTGGCAGAGGAAGAGGAGTAAAGGATTGGAAAACCATCTCAGGACAGAATTATGCAATAAGTCCCTGAATTTCTGTTTCCTAGAGGCCTCTGCTGTTCACCAAGTACCTTAGAGAAATATTGGTGTGAATTGCTGCTAATCTGCCTTCCTCTTACTGGTAGTGAGGATGTCTCCCTGAAGGAACACCTTAAGGAAAGAAAGGTATGGCTCATATTAGAGTCTAAGAACATAAAATTCCATTTCTGTGGTCAGACCCACATCACCTCACTCAGTTGTGTGCTGCCCATAAGAAGTACCTTTGCCTCATTGCCTGACTGAAATATGGATTTTATATCCAAATAAATTACAGCAATAGCGATTCATAAAAATGAAGCACATTTTCATTATTGATCTGTTTCTTGGAGGGATGGCAAAACTGGTGCTGCATGTTATTTGTTTCTGCTGTTTGCTGCATGAGGCACAATGTTATTTCTGCTTCTTTGTTTCCTTTGCTTTGAACTTGCAGAGCTTTAAATCATGTAAACTTTAAATAATATTTCATTTGAATGTAACATATCGAGGTCTACAAAACCAAAGAATTCTCACATTGTTTTTTCACTAACAAGACAAGTAAGTTTTATCACGTTTTGTGTAATAATCATAATTTTGAAGAGAAAGGATAGACTAGAGAGGCACTCCTACAAAATATTCAGCAGTTTCCCATAATTATGGTGCTGATTTCTCAAACGGTGCAGTGAGGCCATGGTGAAATATGGTCTCTGGAAGACATCTGTTGAGTAAAAGTTTCTGGTTGTAGGGAACTCAAAAGACATATTAGAAGGGTCTACATCTTTTTCAGAAAGGCTTTGATGTCTTGAAATTCTGGCAATTCAGAGCCCTAATCTCAAAAATGCTTTAACAGCTCAATCATCTTCAAGTTGTTAAATGAGTGCCCATGGATCTAATGACTTCTTTTGTTAAACAGATGAATTATAGAGGTTTTAGGGCAGGCCAAGCACATAAGACCTCAGAAAACATGCATAATCTGTTTTGCTTAATACAGCAGCATGGGGATATTGAATATTTTGGATAGGGGTAGGCCACAGATTCCTTCTCTGCTTGTGCATGAACACTGAAAGTTTGTTTTTCCAAGCGATTATTCTCACTACTAATCTAGAATATTCATCATGCTTTCTGAAACCTCTGTTTCACACAGAAATCTGTTTACAGAATCAAGAGCTCAGTGCATCCTGCTCTTATTGCCAGTTGTTATTATCTCAGTGGCAAACTATAGCACTGAGTACTCAGATGAACCTTTTCTGTGCTTGGAACATCTGATTGCTGATCCAGTTGTGCTGTTACAATAAATTCGCACTCTGAAAGAGCTTAAAATGGGATGCAGTTTAATTGGAGATACGAATTCAATGTGCACTGAAATTAATGAGAGTTAGCACTGATTGCTTTGGAGCAGGTCCTTTGAGTTTAGACTGATGAGTTTGGAACAACATTTACTTGTCATCACGTGGACATATTATTGGTTTTGACAGATCTCCAGGGAAGGCAGCACTGTGGGCAAAGTACATGGCTTCACATGAAACCTGGGTCACAGAAAAGGCCTCTGCTCTCCCTTGGTTATGGAATTTGCAGTTCTACCATGTGTGTTTATTTGTGTCCTTGCAGCAAATCAACTGTTGATAAAATAACTACAAAAGCTATAGAAATGAGAATAAAACAAGCTCCTCGCAAAAGATATACATCAGATGCTTAGAAAACATTGTGGGCTAAGAATAAAATCTCAGATGAGAGATATGTATTTATCATATCAAAAAAAACCCAGATGGAACAACAGAATGTTTGCAAATTCCCTTATGAAATTCATATATTTGTTGAAATAGATCTCATAGTGTCACATACCCCCAAAATGAGTAGTTTTTCTACAGAGGACATGGAAATTAGGGTGAGCAGCAGGACACTAAGACTTGCAGATGAGAAAGGAAACTACTCATGGCAATCAGATCCAAAGAGGACCGAAAAGAAATCTGGAGGCATCTTCTCCAAACTCAATTTGTCAATATTAAATGAAGTTTGATGGTAACAAGCATAAGTTATGTAGGTTGAAAGGGGACTGATAGTGGCAGCTTCATTCAGGCAAGATCCCTGGGCACCACCAGAGGCAGTTCAATGACTCTTGGGTTGGTCCCAAGAGGATGCAGAGATGTTAAATGCATGAGCAGCCAGCCAGAAACCAATATGACATCATTGTAATTCATTAAACAGAACAAGAGACCCAGCTTCCTCTGATCTGCTGGTCACACTTCAGAAAAAGCCCAGAGAGGGTAATGTAGCCCCAGAGAGGGCACCTATCACAGAGCAATAGAAATATTTATAGAAATCTTCTCCTATAGAAAAGGAAATGTAAAATTGCCATTAGTTACCTTTGCAAGCAGTTTAGCAACTGAGAACTTAACCAAAATGTTTGTGGTTGGGAAATGGTGATCAAATGGTGATCCCAGTTCCATATACAATCACAAAGAGGAAACCAGTGAATTTCCAACAGGTTTGGGATTGATGAAAAGAAGGAACATTTGACACAGGGCACTAATAAATGGTAAAACTAATTGCCCTATGCTGCAGTAAAAGAAAATACTCACAGAAATTCAGGAGAGAGTTGCATTCCTGTATTGTTAGCAAAGATATTTAGCATCAAATAGCTCATCCCAGGAAAAAAAAAAGCAACAGAACAACAAAGAACACTGGAGGAAAATAATTAATATTTGTTTGCTGCCATAACTCAGTTTTTTACTGATGTTACAGAGCAGGCTGAGACCAGCAGAGGCAAAGAGAGATTACTCCACACCTGCCTTCTCTGAGGACTTCAGGGAACATCTGCCACTGCACAGGTGTTGTAGTTCATGGGCTATGTGCTGATAGGTTCAGATCCAGTTCAATGGTGATGAGGCTCCAAAACAGATGAAATAAAAATGAGGTCCTGAAGCCAAATGCTTCAGATTTCTCTAATAAAAGCTGATTTAAGGCCATGGGGCCTTTTTATTTATTGCTTCATCAGCCCAGTGGTAAGGATTTGAATTATGTCAATGACAGTAGCTTGTCACTTGATCTGACCCTTTGCTGTCCAGGTGCCAGAAAGTTCCTTCCTCTGGATCCATCCCACCTGCACTCTCCTTTTGAAGCACACAATGGTTTCATTGTCACAATTACCTGTAAATGAAGCACTGCTGGAGAATGTCTTCATTTTGAGGAGATCTTACCACAAATATTTCAAATTAACAAAGTGGAAGGTAGGTAAAATAAGCATTTTTTGAGAGTTTTTCAAAACAGTGCATAGAAAAGGAATTAATTCTATTAATAGAGTCATTAAGGCTGGAAAAGACCTCTCAGAGTGTCAGGTCCATCCATTAACATAACAATCACAGGTCCACCACTAAACCATGACCCCAAGTTCCACATCTACACGTTTTTTGAACACTTCCAGGGACAACAACTCCAATATTGCCCTGGGCAACCTGTTCCAATGCTTGACCATGCTTTCAGGGAAGAAAGTTTCCCTAATATCAAATCCAAACCTCCCCTGGCACAGCTTGAGACTTATTCCTCTTGTCCTGTCACTTGTTACTTGGGAGAAGAACCTGACCCCCACCTGGCTATAACCTCTTTTCAGGTGGTTGTAGAGAGCAGTTCCCCCCCAAGCCTCCTCTTCTCCAGGGTATAAAACTCCCTGTTGCTTTTCCTCTTCCTGTTGGCAGCACTATTGATGGGATGTTTGTGCACCTGATGAATTTTGCTGTTTAAAAACCTGAAGAATAAAATGCATCTGCCCCAGGATGCTTTGTTGTACACTTCCATCCTCCAGAATTTGCACACAGGTCCCAGATCCTGTTTTATACACTTTTTTCTGGCAAGTTTGATCTTCTGCTACTTACTGCTATGGTATTTTAATGAGCTCCTGGGAATAGCAGAGATATTATATATAAAAAAGAGGAAAAACAAGCAGCAGAATAAATGACATGGTGAACTCTTGTCTTACCCCCAAAATTATTAAACTGGGTAGTCATATAGACTCCTAGTTGTTCAATACTTGCAGAATCTTCTGGATCTTTTTTTTTTATATTGGATTTTTACTCACTTTACCATTCATTTATTCATATTTTGCCAGATTTATATGACTATGTGCTGTATACTGTGAAGATTTCCTCTCAGGAGGAATCTACCGACACTATATTATTTCCTAGTGACACTGGTTTTTTCTTGTTGTGATGAACTACTGCCTTCTGAGAGAACAGAGAAAAAAATAGGAACAAAGTATTTTGTTTTTCAAAACTCACTTTTGTTCTTTGCAGTTAGTCAATATTCTTTATTAAATCGTTATTGAAATAATATTATTTATTGAACTTTCAGGTGGAGCAAATAATGTCTTTTTGATAAAGATGGAAAAGTCTTAATCAGAATAACTAACATTTAATAAAAATAATACTGTAATACTTAAAAATTGTCAATATTTTCCAGATAAATACATGAAATACCTGTGACATTGAATACTTCAGCAGAAACTGTACATCCTGTAGAAAAATATTTTTTTAAATGGAAATAATTTTTCCCAGAAAGCATTGGGTCAGTACTTTTAAATTCATCAGAAATGAACTATTTTCTGTTATGGTATTTTGCAGTACATATCTAGAGAGGGAAAAGAGATTTAACTCATGGAAACACTATCAAATGGGGATAACTACCTGTTTATATTTGAGAAGGAATTAATGTGTTTAATACAGTCAATAAACATGCCTACATTTAGAGGTGCTTAAATTTTGAGTTTGCTCTGCTCATTCTCTTTACTGTTGGGAGAGAAGTTAAGCCTGTGTGGAAGTTCCCCACTTTTATCATGGCTCCCCACTGACAAAAATACCCTGCAGGAAATAATGGGATCCCAGGCTCACATGTGACACTGTAAGAGCAGGTTAATACAACTTTGACTAGAGCTGATTTGTACCTGTTTGGGAGAGGGGAGCTGTAAACCTTCACAACCAGCTATCTAAACTTTGTTTGTAAAACAAATAAAGGCAAGAAAATGAGAGATCATTAGGAAAATCCAGTTTATAATAGCCTCGTGAGTGCTTGAATTCTCTGCCAAAGTATTGCACATCACTGGAGGCACCTTAACTGTCTGTGCATGTTTTCAGGTCGCAGCTAATCTGAGATAATTGGACTAAAGCTAAATTGAATTAGCTCACGATAGTCTGACTAATAGGACACACATGGGCAGCCACCGTGGCTCACCCAGCCCGGGAATGGTTAAGCTGAGAGAATTTGCTCGTCCTTGTGAGCCCTGGGAAGAAAGTGTCAGCCTTGGTGATCCTCCAGACTAGACAAGGCTTAAATGTATTCTATGAGCAGCCCTGTGCTTTCAGAGTAATGGACTGGATGATTCAATTTGGCTTTTTCATTCCTTGACTCTTATGACTTTCTGAGAATGGCTTCCCTCTGGCCACCTGCCTAAATCAGAGTGAGACTCCAGCCCAAGACAGTATCTCAGAAGGGTTGTACAGCTTGCACTTTACCATGTGTCTTTTGTCAAAGTAGCCAATATTGTGGCATCCAGTGACTTTTCTGTGCCTGGCAGATCTGATAAACAGGCAGAGGGTACTCAAAAGAAAAGAAACAGATTGGAAGCCGGAGGCTTTTGTGTGTTACTGAGCAAAACAACTTACATCTGTGATGGGCCTGGGTGGAACAGCTTGTTGTGAGCAGAAGTGCTGAAACTCATACTTATTTTGGACAAGCATCCCTTTTTAAGAAACAAAATGCTTATCTGTGGGAAAAACCCCAACCTCAGAAACCTGCCAGCAATCCTATGGCTCTTAGATTTGTTTCTATGCAGTGAGCAGCACACGGGAAATCTTTTGATCGGAAGTTTTCCAAATTGTTTCTCAGAGGCTGTCAGAGTGCATCCAAGTGTTACTGTCACCTGCTGGAATGCCAGAGCAGAAAGATTTCCTGTCTCCAAAGGTAAAAATCACCTGTTATTGCAGGAAATCCTGCTGTCCAGCCATGGCTTTTCCAAACATCAGCTTAAAACCGGGCTGGAGTTCTCTCCCCATTCTGACTCAATGTCTCTAGAAATTCTTCCTTCCAGAGGTTGGGTGCCATCATTTTGGTTTCATCTTCCACATTATCCCTGAATAAGTCTTCTTCATTTTCTGGTGCTGTTATTTTGTATTCCAAAAGATAACTTAGTAGGGTGCACCTGAACAAGTGTGTGCTTTTAAACATCCTGCTTAATTGGGTATTTAACTAATTGCAGGCCAAGAAGCCTGGAGGGTTTGCTTTACTAGTGAGGAGACAATACAAAATTTAAGCACCATGTACAAAAGTATTTCCTATCATCTTGTTTTTCTTGTTATGGCCAGTAATCTCTTTACATACATAGACTGAAACTTATTCTACCACTAATGCAGCCATGAAAAGAGAGTGAGGAGCATCGAAGGGGAAGAGGCACACAGGTTGCTGCTACAATAATGAAGGAAAAATGAGAAAAATAAAAGCAAATCACTATTTTGAAACACTGCCAGCTGATACAGTAAAAATATGAGTATGAACTCATTCTGATTTATGGGATAGGAACTCTTTTGCACAAAGTTATCACACTAACAGGCTGGTATCCATTCCTCCTTGGAACAGTAGAGAAAGGCATCTCCAAAAGAGGCCACAGTTGTCTTAGACGTCTGTCTCTGCAGTGGATAAATCACTTTCTGGAGGTGATTTTCTGTCCCAAATGAAAATCAGGGAGCCTATGCCTACTTTTGACTAGACACTCAAGATTTGGAACGCTGAAAGTGCAGCAAAGCTCAACAGAAAGATTTAATATTTGCCTATACCAGCCTTCCCAGATGTCAATTTTTGGATCTTAAATGGTTTAAATTAATGTTACCAGCCCTCTGTTTCCCTGGGAATGTTAATGTATAGACAGGCCAGCTTAGATCCTACCAGATTATTCCTATTTTCCACAAAGTGCCTTCTTACATAATATAGTACCACACTGGGAGCATGTGTGGAAATGATCATCCTGTGCTTTTTGCCTGGGAGCACTGCAAGGGAATTTATGCCACTGCTCAATGCTCTACTGCAAAAAAACCTCATATTGCAGACAACTTATCAAGAGGAAACCCCTGAGTAAGACTTTTATAGCACTCTGCTGGAGATTTGCCACCAATCTGCTCTAGCAATATGATCCCACACCAGAAGCATCCCCCATTCTGATTATTTTTCCTTTTCTGATTTTATCTATATCAAAGAAAAGGAAAAACCTTGTACTGGACTGCAGTGGGGAAAAAGAGGTTTCAGTTTAATTATTCATAATGCAATTTTGCAGCAACTATATCATGTGTTTACTCAATTTTTAAAATGGAGACAAGGATATTATAAGTGCATCTGCTGGTGCTGTCTCTGCGGACAGGAGATGACTGAGAGGTCTTAGCTGAATCTGTACTCCTATGAATAATTGCTTCATTACTTGAATGAGTTACCTCGAGCTGAGCTGATGGGATTCTCCATCTGTTTCTGTGCATTTATTGAACTAGTGCCACTGGACACTGAGGGAGAGCTGTATGCAGTCCATGAAAAACTCAATGAAGTTGGAGCCTGAAAGTGCTGAGGAGGCCGTGGCTTCTGCTTCAGTCAGACAAAGGCAGATTTGATGGACAAAGCACAGGGTTTATATCCTCAATATGTGGCTCAATTTTCAGCACCACCTCAGACTGACTAGTCAGCCCCAGAAACCATGTAACTGCTCCTGGCCTTCAAACTACAGGGGTTAAATGGGAATTATAAGGATGATGATTGGCTTCCATCTCACTATTTTTATCTGATTCAGATTTTGGATTAGGAGTTTCAACTTTGTTGATATTTGTAGCCTTGCACACACATATATACTCCACATTGCCTGTCAGATTTATTTAATTGCATTGCAGATTTATTTAATAAGGTAAGATCATTATTAAGCATTTAATATCCAATCCTATGGGTTTTTAATAAGATCAATATTTCAGGGTCTGTGAAATATATCTCTGAGAAATGTGTGGATGGACCTCTTCTATTTAAATCTTCTGCTGACTTCAACTCTGCTCAGCCTATCTGTGTACGATACTGTATAGTTAATATTATGCATTTCTTGGAATAATGGCAGTAACACTGCAAAGTGTTCTTGGATCTATGAAATATGGGTGCAAATGCTGTACTTCTTTAAACTGTCCTTTCAATGAATTTTATTTTGCAGTTACAATTAGTGTGTACACCTTTGACTTATTTGGTGCTTTCAGAAATGTTTAGTTCAAGAGGTCCTTCTCATCTTTCCAAAATTTGCAATTGTCACTTTATCTCAGGGATATAAAATAGAAATTTCCCCATCAAATATGTCCAGACCAACATGTGAGCAGGTTGCTAAGCTGCAGCTCTCAACAAGGATGGCAAAGCTGTGTTACAGAGCTGTTGTGATTGCCAGAGGATCAAACCAGCCAGGTAGAGAACAGAGCATGTATAACTGACCCAGGTCACTTCAGATGATGAAATAAACTCTGTGGTCAGCATCTGTATTTTTTGTACTGGCTCCTCTTCATTGATAAGCACAGAGGAAGTCACCATCAGTACCCTCTCTGGACCAACATGAGCTGCAGATTTTTGCTGCTTTTAGATTTGTGTTCTGGAACTGGTTTGTAGCAGAGATGCTCCTGTCATGCTCCTGTCTACTCACATCATTAGAAGGTAAGACCTTACTCAGCTGAGTATTTCACTAGAAATATTGATGATCACATCTTATTGACTTTTTGGGGACAATTCCTTCCTTAAAGTCCCAGCCACCATCCTTAGAAGTGTGCTAATGCAGGTCTCAGTGCAGGGAAACTTAGATATTAAAAACATTGTGGCTTTTCCAAAGTATTCACTGCATGGAAAAAGACAAACAGTGAACATACAGAACTATTAAGCACGAGTACAATGGCGAATTCTCAGCTGGATTAAACACTGGCGTAGTTAAGGGGCCAAAAACTGAGTGGGATAGGTTGAGGCAGTGCAAAAGCAGGACAACAAATGGAGTGCCACTGCAGTGCCAAGCCTAATCTTGTCCACATTTTGTATTGACATGATGGCCAAGAGGAAGGAACACTAAAAAAATGTACAAATAAAAAAATGATGCTAGACTGGGAGCACTGATCGATACTAACAAGGCAAGAAACTGGATCAAAGTCGACCTTGAAAAATTGCACCAGTTTTTTTTCCAAATGACTTCTGAAGTCTTTTGTGGGAATGGAAAAGGACATGTAAACCCTGGAGAGGCAGGGAGCCTAATTAACACTGGGACTTTAAAAGTGCAGACTGAAAGCTTCCAAATACCAGCCATAGAGGTAATATCAATGAAACACTGATCTGTGTGATGATCCATCACAGCTTAGAAAGCATTGTGCTGGATGGAGGACAGCAAAGAGGGAGACAAGTGAGACAATGAAATATATAGATAAACAGCACAAATTGAGGTTGTCAGTGAGAGAAATGTTGAATGGGGACACAGAATCCATGAGCTTGGGTGTTGATTCCCTGGTAGCTTTGCAGGTAGGAAAAACCGCCAAGAACAAACTCTCAGTACAGCAGGTAACAGGTAGAAAGTAAAAATGTCTGAGTAATATAAAATTAAATGAAAGAAACACAAAATCAATCTGAGACCACCAACTGGCATGGAAATTCTCAGAGCACATGGTTCCAGGTTGTGCCTATAATTGCAGTCAGTGTTAGTTTTGGTCAATTTTCTGTCATTTGTTCCTTCTTTCAAAGAAGCAGGTAAGAACCACCTGTGTATATTATGTTCAGCTAAAGCTGGCCAGAGGATAATTTGATTTTGCAACAGCTTTCCAGGCATAAATGTTTATATTCAATCTGCACTGGAATAAAACCTAATGCCCTGGTACATTTTTGCAAAATGAATTTGGTCTGGAACATTGCATTTTTAAATCAGAATGGTTCAGTTAAAATCTCTGAGTAAAGTGAAAAGTATATGTCATATCAGAAATTTTATTATGGGACAATGTTAAAACAACAATCTTGAAAGAGACTTTTTGGGTCATCCAACTTTCGTGCTATCGCAGTCAATGGGTTGTATAACATTATTCAAAACCAAAAAAGTGCTCTGTTTTCAAAGCAAGCTATTCCAGACTGAGGATTTTATAATCATTGTTCTAATATTTTGAAAGAGTCTTCTGATCTCCAACCTGCCTTATTTACCAGACAATTTATCCTATTTATTATTTTATTTGTACTCACCCTCAGATTTCCTTCCTCTGTGTAGCACCTCTTTGCTCTGTCAACCTGCACAAGCCAGGAGCTATTAAAATCGTGTAAAGCAGGCTATCTGAATATATGTGAAGTCACAAAAATTAGTTACAAATGGTATATTTGGATTCAGTGAGTGAATTTGGAGCTCCCAGAGCTCATGGTATCGAAGGTTTAGCTTTTTTTTGTCCATTACCAAGTAACTTCTTTCCCCCATTCCCAAAGAAATCAGAAGTATTAACGTAATTATAGGACTGTAGGACTCCTAAAAAGGACAAATACCAGAAATGTCAGATAGCACACTGACAGCCTGACGTAAAGACAGCTGCAGTCGATGAAAACCCGCTTGGTCTGCACAGGTTTTGAGTCTGGCCTCTAACACACGTCCTTAATAAAAGGTAATAATCAGGCACTCATGCATTTCCTTGGACACTTGGCTGTACAGAGGCAGAGCAGAGCAAATCCACGTCTTGAGTGCCTGTGGCTGGATCAAAAATGCCATGTCCTATGACACAAAGCAGGGATCCAACAGGAACACAAACTCCCTGAGCTGCTCAGAAGACCATGTGTGATATTTTAATGAGCCTGAGCTTCTGTCAGTGCCAGTGTGTCTCTGCACTGTCCCCTGGTTTGTTGTATCTCTTCTTTGCACTGCTAAAAAATTCTCAGAAAGTTTTAAAGCATGGTATAATAATGAATAAGTAATAAGTTAGTCTGCAAATCATATTTCTGGGCAGTATTGTAGAATCATATTGTTATATCGAGCTTTGGTCTGAATTTTAAAAAGCATCTTTTGTTCAATGAATGTGTTTGAGGGTCACAAGGGGGACAACTGTGCTATTATTAATAGGAAGTGGAAATGAAACTGAAAACTATAATTTGGTAATGTAACCTAAAATGAAAATAACACGATTTCAGCAGGATCAGAAAACAACTCAATGGCAAATAACTGTAAAGAATGAGAACTTTACTGAGTAGTGAGAGTCCTGCTAAGGAGGCAGATTTACCTATGCTGTGTTGTTAAGACAAATTGTACAAAATACATATATTATACACTTTAAAAATAATTCTAGTACCTGGTATCATTTACTACTATTTATTAAATATTAACAGTGGTAAATTTTGAAGAAAAAATGATGCTAAAATGCTGACCACTTAAAAATAGCTAATGTGAAAAAAATTTCAGAAATATAATATAGATTATATTGATATGATGCTGTCAAAAGGCTAGAGCAAGAACTGGAGCTGGTTCATTTCTGTGTTAACTAAAATAGGGATGAAATCTAAGGATTATTGCTTTCAAAGCATGGGGTAATACCATGTCTAAGGGACTGTCTCTTCCCTAAACCAGCACACTGCGTTAAAGAGGTTTGTAAATTTTCCTAGGTCATTAACCAAATCTAAATTAAAGGCAAAGTGAAGACTGTACAACATTTCTTCCCTGCTGCTGATTTAATGTCCTTTCATCCCAAAATCTCCTTGTGGGGACCAGGGCAGCGAGATATCTGTCACTGAACAATGGCATGGGGAACATCCTGACTCTGACACCTACGGGACTCTTCCATGTGATCCACCTTGTGGACTCAGCATCCTTTCCCTCTCCTCTTTGCTGAGTTATTAAAAGATAAAGAAGAGCAGCTGCTGCTGTAGACACAAAAGTTGACAAATTTACAACAGGTGATGCCACCTGTGTCTGCCTAATTTAATCACAGCCCAAACAATCTGCCATCCATTTACAGCGGGGATGATGCTCAAGAGCATCTCAAAGTGACTCAGGAGCAGGAGGGTGAGGAAGCAGTGTGGGAGCAGTTTGCTCACACACCCTCTTGGCTAGGAAGGAAGTTTAGGGTTTTTCAGAACTTTCATTCAGCCAGAATGTGGCTGGAGGACATGAAAAACCCTTTCCCTGCTTTTGTGTAGAGTGGCAAAAAACCGTGGTAAACAGCTAACAAACACCAAATCCAACAGTTAGGTGCCAGATGGATTCATCTGCATGGTGTTATGTGAGCTACCACTGATCCATCTGTAGTGAACGTTCCTTGCCAGTTGCTTGGCTTCCAAAGCATTTGGGAGGCCACACCAGGGGAGGAGGAAGCTTCTTTGTTGTACAGGTAGAAGTGTATTTTGTGCTGGTCCCTCCTGGACTCACCTACAACAGCCTCCTCTCCACTTCTCCGACAGAATTATGGCAGCATAATTATGTTTGTTCATCACTCTGACTCTGTCTGACAGCTGTGCTTCCAAATTCCAAAGATCCATTTCACGTGCTCTTAGGTTTTTAAGTTTGCAAGATTTCTCGTAAAACATTCGGTTCAACTTTAATAAAAAAGCTTCATAGACCAGAAAAGGAGACTAAATACACCTGAGACTCTTACAGTACTTAACTCCTTATGGTAAAAAGGCAGCAGGACTGGGACTGTGGCCTGTTACTAAAAATGTTTGTGGAAAAATACTTCAGTCGAATCTAGGTATAATTTTCCTTGTTTTACAAAGGATCTTCATATTGAGGCAACAGTTGAAAATTTTTTTGTTGGACTTGTGGGATTTTTTTCATTGTTTTGCTTTCTTTTCTTTTTACCCCAGTGAACAATACCTCACCATAGAGAAAAATAAAGGGAAGGGTGTTTTTCTCCCAGTATACACAGTTACTCCACATTGACATTTGGAATTTTTCAGGTTTTTTTGCATAGTGGTCAAAAATCTCTAACTATCCTACTGTTATTTGTGATGAACTTTTCTAAAATTGATCCCACAGAATTATTTTGAGTTTTCCAATTTTTCCATTGCACCGAGAATTAAGCAACTTTGACTAGACATAAAGTAAGTTCATTAAAAACCAATAAATAGTTATTTTAAAGAGACTCAATTAAGTGAGTTCTGATTTAAATAAGTAAGGAATATCCTTTTTTTCTCAAACAGGTTTCTGGAAATGTTTGAGCTTGGATTTTTGTTTATATTTTATGTGTTGTTTTTCTTCAGGGTTGTTTAGTCTTATAATTTAAACTTACAATATTTCATTGTAAGTTAATTGTTTAAATCTTAAATCAGACTTTTGCCTTTGACCTGTATTTTATCTATCACTTATGAGGTTACACAGACATAAGGAAACAAAAATATTTTTTGCAATACTGTACGATCACTATTAGCTGTAACTCTCCAGAGTTTGTGGAATCCTGTGAAACAAGTCACACTTTTTTTTTACTGTTTTAATTGAAACTCCATCTGACCCACCCAGGAAAAGTTGTCAGTATGGTTTTGACTGATATTTTGAAGCTAGTCACACTTAAAGGCTAAAACTCATAAAGATTATTCTCAGTAAGCTAAGAAGGTAATTAAAAATGTATGTAAATAACTTTGATTACTCTATAAATAATATTATATTTTTCTGCACTATTTCAATATTTTCCTTTCATAATTAGTCATAAAGCATCATATAATGAGTAAAATTATTCTAACATATGGGTTATGTTACAAAAGCATCCTTCCTCTTTGAGACCACTCTTTTCATAGTCCTGTTGGCCCACAAGGGTATTCCTAATGAATGAATAAACTAATTGAAGCAATTTCTTAGTTTATTTCAGACCATCTTTCTTCAGGGGATATGATTGTAAATGAACAGATCTAAGACTAAGAAAAATAAAGAATCACTAAAGTTACTCTTCAAAGGTCATTTACCTCCCCTTGTGTATTTTTATGCTAATGTCTCTTTTGTTTCCCTTTTTCTGTTTCCACTGAAAGCTAAAACCCCATAAACTAAATCTCTTAAAAATCTTAACGGGGAAATGTGTCAAAACATCAAAAACCTTTGAACAGGTTTGTGACATCTGAAAGAGCCTGAAACAGAAATTAGAGTTTAAAATGTCATTTTAAACCATTCAGTAATAGCAGGAGGTGTATGTTTGGAAAGGCTGAATCATGGGTGCTCTTTATATACATTTATGTATATCTGTATGGGTGCTATATATTCTATAATAAGAATATTGAACTGTACAGATTCAATCAAAACAAAATAGGAAGACTTTGAGAACCAAATGAGGAGAAAGGCAGGACTTTTATTCAAGGTCAGATATTAAAGGAGTAGTCTCACAGATTTTAATTTGCACGATGGTGATAACCTGGACCTTAGCAAAGCTTTTTGAGCACTTTATTTTGTAAATATTCATTTGAGGGAAAGGTAAATGCAAAAGAACCTGTAAGACAATATCTGAGTAATTAACTATTTTGAACATTTTAAGCAATGGGGAGAGGAAAAGTAAAGGGAGAATATTTTATCCCAACTTTTTGAAATTAAAGGATTTGCCTTTTTTCCATGTGACTATTTTGCAGCCTACATTTATATCTTGAGAAATGGAAAATCACCCGAAAATTAAAAAAGAAAAAAATACCCCCTTTGAAATGCAAATTTTTAGACTTTTTCGGTGTTCTTTTGTCAATTACAAAACATTGAAAATCACTTTCTGTAATCCTATTTTGGTTTAAGCTGAAATGTCTTTTTAGTTTTCACTATCAAATTAAATTAAAATACCAGATCAGCACAGTACTTTGCTTTTTGTTCTCTTTGATCAAGGTCTTGGATGTCAGGTCATTAACTTCACGAACTGAACTTTTACCAAGCAATGATATTTTCTGAATTGCCATGGAGTGGCAATGATGGGAAACAGGCTTTGGGTTATAACCCCTGACAAGCAATTTTTCTTAACCTCCTCACCCACCCACCCACTCACAGCAGTTGTCTCCATGAAAAGTTTTTCATGTTGTGGGTCAATTTTGTGGGTCAGACTGATCCTCCTTCTTTAAGTGCACATTAACCTAAAATACTTATGTGATGTATCCCAATTAGGTGTGTGATATAAAGAAGAGAAGGATCTGTGTGGTCCAGGTTGCTCAAACCTCAGACCCTCAGTCTTTTTTCAGGGTGTGATAGCTCTGTCCTCACTATCAGGTTAGTCACAGAGAGCAGTTACAGAGTAGGAGCAAAGGAAAATCTTCAATTCTTCCTGAGAATATTTATCATTAATATAGCTTAGAAGGGATCAATACATATGATGGCATGTGCTACAAGGAGAGAGATTAGTTTTTCTTTCATATCCAGTTGAAGATGCACTGAAATTTGGATTATTTTTATTTCGAAGCTTTAAGCAAAGTACAAGATGTGCAGTTATGCTGATTAAGTGTAGCAGCAAACTGGGGATGCAAACCCTTCATTGCACAGCCCAGCTCCTGGCATGCTGCACAGGCTAATGAGAAAAATAACAGAAGCTTCACGATTATTTTCTTCCTCTCTGGCACTGGCTGGAAGCAGAGTTAATTGTTATTCTTTCTCCAGGGTAACTGTCAGCCCTTAACTCGTGGCTGAAGTTACTGCTCCCTGAGATAATGGAAACAAACAGGGACCAGAGTTTACAGAAATTTGTGTTTGTCGAGTGTTCGTAGGCATTTCACCTGGTGTCTGCTGGGGACAGAGAGGTGGGGAAGAGGCTGTTCTGTTGACCTCATTTTCTCTGCTGAGTGGACTGCAGGAGTGTGTTTTAAAAATACTTGTCAAGCCTTGAGTACTCACGTCTGTAACACAGCTGCCACGAGGCCTTTCTGCTCTTATATGTATTTTGCTGGCTTCTGCCAGTTTATCCCATTAACCTGGCCAAGGCTCTGCAGGATGTCAGGTCAGAGAGCTCCCCCACAGTCCATTACTACCTTAAAATTCAAGAGTCTCTTCAAATATCCTCATACATCTGTTTGTCTGTTAAGAAGAAAACAGGAAAAGTTTTCAGAGCTCTGCTCTGAATTAATCCTGCTTAACTTCAAGCTCGTGACCTGATCATCTCATTGCTCGTGGCTTTCTTTGTAGGCAATGAAAGGAGCTGAAGACTCCATAGGAAAACAAACATTCCTGTGTTAATTGTCATGGGTCTTTTCCTGTCTCTCTTGATTTTGCTGTGTGACCCTGAATTAGGAAATTAATCACCACTACAGAGTGGCTGGGACAGTGATATTTCTGGGATGAATAACTGATTTACTTTTATTTCTATTCTTAGTCTCTAAAGAATCCTGAATACTTTTCCATGGTCTGCTAAAATACTGTAATTGTCATTACCTCATGTTCTAGTGTGTATGAAAATGCACAATATATGTATGTATGCAAAACTATGCAATTTTCCTATCAGCTTTAGTCATAACGGGCTTCACCAGGCCATCAAATTGTGACCCTCCAAAATAATTTTAATATTCAAGAAAAGAATTATTTTTCTTAATATTTTCAACTCAGATTGTGATTTCTCCAATAGCTGCAGCCTCTTCCTAGCTGTGTCTCTTTGAAAATCTACTGAATGTGATTTATGGGTTAGCAAACAATTTCCAAGACCAGATTTGTAATTTGCACTAGGGAGTAACTATTAAAATAATGATTATGTACAAATAAGTTTCCAGAAAATGACTTTTTGTTTGTTTCTCCTGGTTCTGCTCTCCCTGTAATATATATTCCCACTCTATTTCTCTCTTGTGGCTGTTTTGCAATGATTAATTCCTCAGATCTCTCAATAACACTTAAGCATACAGTATCTTTCCTTATTTTGTGATCTATTTAATTAAGTTTTTTCACAGACTTTACTTCTTGCAGTATATTTTATTCTTCATCTTTTTACTCCCTTGTTTTCTGGTAGAAAATATTCTGATGGGATTACTTTAGGAAATAAAATACAGGTGGAAAACAAAATGCTGTCTTTTTGTGGATTGCAAGGAGAGGTACAAACAGGTGACAAATTGTCTTTCTTATAATGACATTTTCAGCTGAAGACCAGAATATTTCTGGGTTGCCAGGTGGGTAAACATGTTTTCCCATAACAGATCAAACAATTCTTGACCATTTTGAGTGGAAACAGTCACTTACATGGTGACCTTAATCCTCATAATTTATGAAAACTAAAATGTAATTAGCTCTGAGCAATGAATGGTTGATTAAAAAAAGAATCCCCAAAACAAAGTAATTTTGGCATTTAGTATAATAGGATTTTGTAAAACAGCTCACTGATTTTTTTATCTCACATTCTCCTCTCTCAATGACATGATTTGCTACTAATGAAGTAGAAATTATTCCATTTTTTTGTTTACAGATTTCTTCTATTTACAGCAAACTGTGCTAGCAAAGGTTAAAGACCAGTGCATTGTGTAAAGTGTCCAGCTTAGATAATAATTTTTGTAACAAGTCAGAAGAGAATATTTCAGGTGTATAAACACAGGAGTTGCCTCGAGTGTAACCTTTTGGATCCTTGTGCCTTGACTGAAGGAAGGTTCCTGGTTAAAGGGTGGGGGAGTGGAAGTCATGGAGCTGGTGTGTTGGTGTGAGGTCAAAAAGAGAACCAGGTTATGGATACTTGGTCAGCAACAGAGATTGACTGAGACCCTTGGACTGAGGAGAAAGTAAGAAGAAAGTTGCAATTATCAGTACAAAATATTTCAGAAGAATTAGTTAACAACAATGTATCCTTTCTCTGTGGAATTAGAGAATCACAAAATCATAGAATGGCTGGGTTGGAAGGGATCTTAACGATCATCCAGTTCCAACCCTGCTGACAGGGCAGGGACACCTTCCACAGTCCCAGGTTGCTCCAAGCCCCGTCCTAACTGGCCTTGGACACTTCCAGAGACATCAGGGGCAGCCACAGCTTCTCTGGGGAACCTGTGCCAGGGCCTCACCACCATCACAGGGAAGAATTTTTATCCTAATATATAATCTAACCCTACTCTCTTTCAGTTTAAATCCATTACCCCCTCTTCTGTCATTTCATGCTCTTGCAAAAAGTCCATCTCCAACTTTCTTGCAGGTTCCCTTCAGGTACTGGGAGGCCACAAATAGGTCACCTTGGAGCTTCTGTTCTCCAGGCTGAACAATCCCAGCTCTCCCAGCCTTTCCTCACAGCAGAGCTGCTCCATCCCTCTGATCACCTTGGTGCCTCCTCTGGACTTGCTCCAGCAGCTCCAGGTCCTTCCTGTGCTGGGGCCCCAGGGCTGGAGGCACCTCTGCAGGTGGGGTCTGAGGGCAGAATCCCCTCCCTCGACCTGCCCACGCTGCCCTGGCTGCAGCCCAGGACACAACTGGGGCTTTCTGGGCTGCGAGGGCACACGGCTGGGACATGTCCAGCCTCTCCCTCACCAGCACCCCCAAGTCCTTCTCAACAGGACTGCTCCTCTGTTCATCCCCAGCCTGTGTCGATACTGGGCCTGGCCCCAGTCCAGGTGCAGCACCGTGCCATGGCCTTGTTGAACCTCATGAGATTCCCAAAGATTTCATTTCCAATAAGCAGCAGACTGGATTATGGAGCAAAGTCCTGTTATATCCCTGAATTGTTTAGATTCTAAGCTGTGCAACAACCAACAAATGTTAAGAATAACAGGGTTTAATCAGATCCTGAGAATTGTCTCAGGCAGATTTTCACTTTTTCTGGATGGTACATGTGTGATATTCACAACCAGCCACTGCACAATATTTATAAACCTGTTGTGTCATTAATGATATTTTAGATTTGTCTCCAGATGTGCTGTTTTCCTACTCAAAAAGCAGCCTTAGATGAAACACTATTTATGAAAGAAATCAAAAGGCACTGGGGGAGTTCTGTATATGAGCCATGACTCCTAAGGCTCCAGGTCTTCAACACATAAATTTTAATTGGCTTATGTTGCCTTGTGTTGCCAAGAACTTTCTGCTGATATAAAGATCAATTTTTTTTAAACTCTGGACTTATCCCCAAATGTAAAAGCATTATTTGAGTTTAGTGTTTAGAATCCACAACACAAACAAATAAAATGCTACCACAAAACTTTTAAAGAGCCAGATCACTACAAATCTCTTTATTGTGTGAAAGTTTTTTTGTTTTGTTTTGTTTTTTTTTTTTTCTTTTAACTACATGCTGCCTGAAATATGCCAGCAAACACAGGAGGATGAAAAGGTATAAGATAATGATAAAAAGATAATGATAAATGATGTAATAAAGTAAATGATAAATTAAAAAAAAATAACAAGTCAATTACAAAATGTATTCAAATTCTTTTAATTACAGTGGAAAGAAAAATGAGTGGATTTTCATAAGAACATGCACAGATTAACATTTCCAAAGGGAAAATCTTTAAAAGGATTAGATGTGCATACTAACAGGTAGATTAGCTGCTGTGAATATAAAATGTCAACTCTGTTCCAAGGCTGTAATACCAAGAATATTGAATAAAAACTGTTGTCCCTTATCACAGAAAAAAGTATGAAAGCGCCAATTTTAGCAAGAACCTAAAGAACAAACACAGCTCAGAGAGTAATTGATTATAGAAAGCAGATCATCCAAGCATTCCCTCTGTACATCTTACAAGGAAAGATGAGAGAAGAGTCTCCATAGACTATATCCAGTTCAGAAACCAACCTCTCTGGGAAGCAGAGTGGTCTATTACATTTTAAGGATCTATACAGACAAAAGTAAGTGGAGATAATGTTCCAGAAAGTTCCCAGAGAAGGAAATTTTGGACAAAAACACTCATCAATTTCTCCCACACTTCACTGAAGTTCTTCACTGTGTGAGCTCATCCAAAGGAGGCACAAAGGGATATTCAGGGACAGACAGAGGTGTAAAGCAGTAAGGAAAATCAGAATGCACAGCTGAAGGAAGCAAGATACAAACCCTACCACGCCCTGCCATCGCTCCCATTTGGAGTTAATGGGGAGATTATTGCATCAATGTCTTTGCTGCATCCCCTGCTAAGCACAACTGCAAGGTAAAATGCCAAGGGCTCTGCAAAAAGGGTGGTTTCCAGAAAACTTTCTGCAAGCCCAAAAATTCTGAGAAGGAATCATCTGATCCACTCTTTAGAATTTTATTAAGAGACTATCATCAATAATTTGTTTTTCCCTGTGTAATTTATTAAGAGATAATTTAGACTCAAGTATCCTATTCTCCAAAAAACGGTTTAGACTAAAAGTAGCAGCCATGGAATATCCTATTTAGACTTTGACCCTTAACTCTATAAAGCACAATCTTTGATTAACCAGGTGTGTGCTCTGCGTGTTCTCCTGATAACTAATTATTGAATCTGGTTTCCCCATCATCTGTGGCATTTCTACTCTGATTTATGGGATGTCTTGTTTTGTCAACATCATGGGAGCTTTTGAAGGAAGGAGATCTAGAACTGAAATACTGCTATTTCAGTCAGGAAGTAGACCCTGGAAAAAAATGCATAAAGCTTAAAAAGGAAACTGAGGTCTTTCTTTTCCTTTTTTATTTTTCTTTTTTTCTTCTCGTTTCTTGAGCTGTAAAGCATAACAATTTCAAGGTTTTCTTTGAACTGTTTAATGACATGATTCCAGAAGTTACGGTTGTTAATTTCCAGATTCACCATAAAAAACACAAAACACAGCAACCCTAAATAATATATTCACTTTCCCTCTACAAATTCATGTGATTTAGTGGAGGTAGGAAGGGAAAAAAAGTTTTCATTTCACTTAAGTAACAGTTTAACAACTCGTGAAAATAAGCTGAAGCTGTTGGAGAATGCATGAAATGAACATTTCCAGAATACAAAGATTGAGAGAATTTTTGTATTGTTACAATTGATGTACATCACAGGAAATGAGATATTTTGTCCCAGCAGAGAGCAATCTGATTGTGTGAGGCACTCAAGATGACAAGAGTGGTAATAAAACCTCTCATGACAAATTAGCAACTGCAATAATATATCAGCTCATCTGCAGCACCAAGGCTGCAGAAGTACAAATACACATGTACATTAGATGCACCATTAGCATTGCTTTCACTGACCTCCCTTTCTGATTCACAAAATTCAACTCATCTGAATACAGAAACAGAAAAATAGTCAGCAGAATACACTCCTGAAACCCCATTTAACTCCTTAATCACACAAATTCAGTGAGAGGAAACGGAGGTGGGAAAAGAAGGCCAGCAGGTTATTCAGACATGATTTGACCTTTGTGAAACCACCTTTGGTTGTCTCTAATCACCCCCTTGTCCTCCACACACCTTGACATGACTTCCAGGTGCATCCATTCGCTTGTCATACCAGGCACAGAGGTGGAGCTGACTGGTCAATAATTCCCATTTTTAAGAATGGTTGTGATGTATGGTCAGTCACTGGAACAGGACGCCCAGAGGAGTGGTGGAATCACCATCCCTGGAAATGTTCAAAAAGCACTTTTATGTGACATTTGGGAACATGGTTTGGTGGTGAATGTGGTGGTGCTTATTTATTGGAAGGTGGGGGTACAACTTCTCTTGTCTTCCTTTTCTGACTGATGCATTGGTAAGACACATGGCTCCACATTGGGGTACAGACCATGTTTATCCAAATGTGTCAATACATTGAATAATAATTTTGCTTTCTGTTTTTCTCTCAGAGCATAATTGCTTGGCCTTTCATTCTCTGCATGTTGCCTCATCTGGTTTTGAGCAGATCAGCTAATTTCCTCTGCTGTTAAGTACGTGTGCTCTTGTTGATACCTGCAATTGTAAAATCTGAATTATTGTGAGGCCCTCAGGAGGTCATTAATCCAGCCTGATGCTCAGGAAGGGCTAATACACAGTCAGTTCCCAGCCTGTGAGTCTGCACTGGATGATGTCCATCCCAGGACTTTCTCTTTTTAAAATTAATCTCATGTCTGTCTGTTCCTCAAGCTTAATGATGTTCTTCTGATTTTGTTTTGCTTAGATTTTCCTTGGACTCCTTGGCACTATAAATTTTCATAAAAGCTACTTGAAAAAGAGAGGGAAGGTCCTAAATGTGTTCTCTGTTTCCTATTTCGTGAAATATTACCAAAAATACAGATTTTGGAAAAAGGAAAGGAAGTAATTGTCTGGAGGGCTGGGGGCAAGGTCCTGGGGAATTCAGGGGCTCTTTGGTCCGTTAGGGTCCATCCCACTGCCCCCAGTGAGAGAGCAGGACATGATTCAGAGAAGAGAACCCATTTCTGTATGAACTCTGCTATCTCACAGCTGGCAATTTTGCCTGAGACAATGGGACCGAGCCCTACACTCTCTCCATGTAAGTATCATCATTACTCCAAAGGATGAGGAGTAATTATTATTGCTGGTTTGTCACATAAAGCAACCCACGCTAAGTGATATTATAGACACAGCAATACAATTTGACACACAATAGAACATAACACATTCACTTCCAGATGGCCACTGATAAAGAAAAGGTTTTAAATACAGCCAGGAAAAGCCCAACCTCACTCACATGAAGATGTGATTTAAGCCCCTGATTTCTGAATGCTCATGGAGCACTGGAAAGAGGAACAAAACACTGTCAATACCCTTATCATCTATCATTAGCAGCAGGAAACTAGCAGTCAGAACCCTGCCACAGCATTTATCCCACAGTGATTGTAATTCTGATGGTGGGACATTTTAACTGCAGAAAAAAATGCTGCCCTTAGAGACTGCTAATCAAAAATACACCACTAATAAACATAGCGGTCCTAATGATAATTTATGACCAGCTCACAGCTATAACGAGCATTTTGCTGTTAATGGATGGTGCTAAATGGAAAACAGAAAGTAAGGACTCAAAGGGAGGTTTTACATTTCAGAAAGCAAGCTCTGCTCATGCTGCTCTAAAGTGATAGCAGAGATATTCATTGCTGTGAAGTCGTAGAGATGATTGGCAGCTATTTAGAAAGCCAATCCAGGAAGCTGCAAGCATCCTTTAATTCCACCTAAATATTATTTTAGTTACTGCCAGTTGTTGCAAATATAAACTAATGTTCTTTTTACTTGTATCAGCTAAAGAAATACCATGATAGATTACATGAGTTGTAGGAAAAAACAGACTTATCCTGGCTTTGCTGTTACAGCAGTTCAAATCGCAAGCCAGCATCAGTATTTTTCCTCGTGCAGTCTGAAGGCACATAAATATTAAAATGCAATTTGAGATTTCTGGCCAGGTCCCAGAACAGTACTGTTTATGCAGTGTTTGACAGTGCTATTCAAATAAATCAAGTAACAAATGTGTCATGATTGCTGTTAAAGTGGAAACTGCAGCACTAACAACTGTTAAGATAAATGATGCCATGCGTGGAAAATACTTTATGGGTGCTCTGTCTCTGTGCATGCCTGCACACCCATGCACAATCAGCTGTCTCCCAGGAAAATTAAAACAGCATCCAGGGATGAATATTGCAAACAACCAGCTCTGCAAACAACCAGCAATGACAGCATATTGCCTTATTGTGCATGGTATAAAATAGACTTCTGCTCTGATATTTCACTAAATCTTGGCTGCTTTTGGGTAAACTGAGAGTTTGGGGTTTTTTTATTCTTCTTATTATTTTTTCCCTAACAGACAGACAGTAAGATTTTTGGCAGTAATCAGAGAAATACAAGGAGTTACTATAGTCAGCTGTCTGTTTCTTTTTGTAGCAGCATGTTGTTTTGAGATATTAAATTGTAATCAAAAGTAGAATATAAGCTCCAGCAAAAAGAAGACTGGAATTAGAGGTTTAAGGAGGGACTGATCACGTTCAAGGCCCCGTCTCCACAATGTGGATGTCTACAGCTGAGCCATTCAGTTCTGTATACTGTCATGTGAGAGAAATGGGCATTTTTAGAGAAATCATCTGACCTATTTGGGATGTCTATATTTAGGCAATGTCACTGGGACACAGACTGAGCGTCTGAGTGCCTGTGAGCAATGTTTGCAGTGGTGTCACATCATCTCCGTTCGAGGCCTGGACCATTGTGTGTTCTGTTGTCTCTGGTTGAAAGAAGCCAAGGGAACACAGCAACTTATTTATCTTATTGGCTGTACAAGGAGCTTAGAAATGCCTGGTTAACCGTCCTCACCTTCTAGTGACAGCAGGAGCATGTCTGAACCCAGGCAGTGTAAATTAATGCAGATTTCAACTGGTGGGCATACCTAAAATGCAGGAGGCAAATAAGTGATGACTTGTTCTATAAGCCTGACATGAATAAAAATATGAATTTGATGAGGATCATAGACAACAAACACAGGCACATCTTTTACTGTTGGTGGTAGAGGATCTCAAGCTCTGAAGTCTTTAAGCTGACTGTGCAGAATCTCAGAACTTGTCTGAGCTCACCTTGGCTTGCTCTGATTTGTGGTTGTTTCTCTGTAGTAACAAACACCAAGGCATTCCTTGAATGAGGAATTGTGTTATAGTTTAGCTTTAGTTTGCAATGATAAGAAGTACAAGTAAAATTAGGAAACTGAGGACACCACCAGAGTAAAGGGTTGTCCAGATCAAGAAGGAATTTATACATCAATTTTAATAGTACTATTAATTAAGGCTTCCTGTAATTATATATGTGATTGCACAATCTGAATTAACTAGATTGTTAAAGCTTTAGTTGTACTAACAGTAAATTCATAGCTCCATATATACGGTATGCTCTATTTTGGCCATAACAAAACTTTTAGTAATACAGGATGCTAATGAGCTTGGGTAATTAGGTACCAACAGCAAGTTTAAAGTCAGAGCAGTCTCAGCTTAGCTTGTTCTATCTTTACTTTTAGCTTTGTAAATAATAATGAGACTAACATCCTCATCAGAAAATTGATTAGAATGTACAAAGTCCACTGGTCTTTGATTAGGCCATTGATGATGCAGTACATTGATTAAAGAGCTCTTGATGAGATTTATGCTCGTCTATAGTTCAGCAAAGTTCTTTTGGCCAAAAGGTGAGAGTTATGTGTTAAAACTGATTTTGTAACCTAAGAGAACAAGATCCTGGCTGGTGTGAAGAAGATACTGCCCTCAGAGCCAGCAGCAGACCTCTGATGACAGTCTGGATATGCTGCAGGAATAGCACAACCTTTAGAAGAAGAAGAAGAATTTCTACTTGTAGAAGAAATTTCAGTTAAAGGCTCATTTTACTGAAAGTAGACAAAACAAATGAGTGAACAGCTCATCCTCAGTGTCTCTACCTGTTACCATGGTTCTATCCACACAGCAAAAAAAACCACTCAAAGTGGAATTGCCACACACTTCATCAGCTGAGCTCAGACAAACCAGAGACAAACTTTTCGAGTATGCTAAAAAAAGTGTAGGAGGCAGAAAAGACTTATATAACCTTTCTGAAGAGTTTGAATACTATGCTTGTAAATAAAACTCTTGTACCACTTTGCAATTAAATGCACCTATTAAGATTTTAATTAAAGCTGATGGAGCATGCACAGAAAAGGTGAAAGAAAATTAGGACTTCAAGAAACATTCAAAAATTTAAGTGGGCATTTGAGACCAGATGGGAGACTGGGGAAGGCCAGTGCCAATAGACCTGACAGTCCAGCAGAAACAGGTGAAAGCTGATATTTGGCCTGCTTAGAAAACTCATTTGCCAAAGCAGGACTTCTGTATGGGTGGGAAATCAAATCCAGCTGTATCGTAAGATGCCACAAGCCTGAGCATGAATTTCCCCTGCACTGTGCACGAAGTCTGGAAATGTTGTTTGTGATCTTTGTATGCTTTAAACCATGTGATGTTTTCTCCTGTCTAAGGCAGATAACTCACTTTATGTAAAATGAATGGGGAATAGATCAAATAAACACTTTGTACAACAAATGCAGTTAGTTTGATATTCACAAAGTATCCCTTAGCTGCCAATAAGGCCAAACAAGAAGAAAAGACCGATTTCAAACATCATCATGTCATTTTTGATGTCTGGAATCACTTGCTCAGGGCTCTTTAAAGCAGTCGCTTGTGTTTTAGAGTAATGATTAATCAGAATACTTTAAAGGCTGAAGGGTAATTCAGTATTTATAGGCAGCTTAGTTTCTGGTCCCCATTTTATAGCTCCCTGTCACAGGATTGATTATTGTTCACTGTAGCTGACCAGTGGAAATTAGTATTGCTGTAAATTTTCAGCCAGCTAATCAGCAAAAATATCCAGGAAGAAAGTAAATTCATACACTGCCTATGCTTCATTACAAAATGAAAAATAATTATTTTTGTCTTGGCTGATTGCTTATTTTATATGTATGCATATGCAAAATAGAGAATCAGACATAACATTGTGTCATCTTCGCTCCCCAACTTATTGTGAACTACTTCTGGGTTTTTTTTTAAGATATAGCATAATTAAAATCAGTATAATATTTTCCTTTACATCTATTCAACTGCAATTTTCTCCTCCTTAAAGATCTTTTTTCCCTCAGACTTATGAAAGAACATAGCAGAACTATTTGTAATTCTTCCCCCACTGTCTTTTCCTACCCTTTCACCTCAAAGTTTCTTCTAAGAGTGTGATAATTTCTTACCTCCCTCTTTTGTTGTTTCTGAAATAATACAGAATTTAAACATGGAATTTCTTTTCTTACCAACAGACATCATCAGACAAGAGAGTCAGTTTGGGCATGCTGAGGGCTCTCATGTGATGAGATGCCCAAAGTTTTTTAACTCTTTTAATTTATTTGTTTGTTTTAAACATATAGACTGTTCTGTATCCACTTTCTATGAAGAGAAAACTGCACTGCCATTTGCTAATAATGGATATCTGGGAAATACAGTAGCCCATAAGATCCCTAAGGAAAACAGAAGTGATTTTCAGTTCACTTACAGCCTGGAGAGAAACAGAATTTTCTCATTTGTAGTGGAAAAAAAAAATTACAGTAGTTTATGTACTTTCTAGGGCCTGCTGTTCAAAGTCAGAAATGCACATGCCAGAAGAACAGCCAGTTTGTACACAGATATAAAATGTGTTTTCCTGAATTATTAATTCACATACCCGTGAATTGTTGTGGTATCAACATGCAAACAGTCGTTACAAGAAATGACAGCAAAAAGCTGAAGACAATAAGGCAGCTTGCCAGTGTTGCAAAGTTAGAAGACTAGAATGTGAAAACCTTGTGCTGAAGGTTAATGTCACACCTTAATGAAAATTTTTTGAAGTTTATGACTAAAATGTCCAGATGGTAAACCAACAGCTCAGGTGAATGAACCCCCCTCATAGCTTATAATAAGCTCAATGTATGATTTAAAATGGCACCCAGATGAGTTTTCATTTCCAGCTCCCTCATAATTCTACATAATGAAAGGTTTGATAATGTATAAAAGTGATTAAATGCAATGCTGAAATCCTCAGAGTCATCTTTTTCCTATGATATTGAAAATATCTGTGGTATATTATGTATGGTTTTGTAAATGATATACATTTTTCATAGCTGCTTTCACTGGCAATTTTCTTCTTCTAATGGCTGTATAATTAAATGATAATAGGTTATTTAGGTTTATGTATATTCATGGAGAAATAGTTATAACAAAAACCCCTATAATTAACCATGACCCCCCCCCAAATACACTGTTGTTTATGCACCAATTTTTATTTTTCATAGACCTTATTTTTTTCCTGCAGATAATAATATTGACAAGCAATATAGAATATGAACTTTTAAATCCACATGAGGTTTTTGCAGCTAAAGGTTTGTTTTCAGCAGTTTGTATCGACTCTGGCTGCAGCAATGCCTAGGTCTTGGACTTGTGTATTCTCGATGCTCTTACTACAAATAAGGGGGAACATTATTGTCTATTCCACATATCCACAGTGGAAAAACTCAGGGAGATTTGTTTGATGCTTCCTTTACTGAGCCTGTGGTGCAAAATTAGCTTCTTCAGTATCTTTTCCAGCATACTGAATTTAAGATTGTATCCACTCAAATTTTGCACCCTCCCCTCATGATAGTATTTTGCGCTCTACCAGCTCTTGAAATGTCCAGATCACTGGAAAATAGGATATTTTGTGTTTCCACTCCTTTCCAGTGCTCTGCAGAGAGGCAGGAGCTCCAGATGGAGCCTCTTGGATTGGCCCTTCATGGCCTCTTGGATTTTCTGAATTTAAAGTATTAAACTCATTAAATTCAGGAGAATTTTGTCATTGACTTCAGAACATCCATTGACTTCTCTGGTGCCACTATTTCATCCTCCCTTTTTTTGAATACTGTACCTGAATTTGTAGATGTAACCTTGAATTTCGAATTTATTTTCGTATCATAATTATGGATTTTCAACATTAGCAAGACAAACAAACAATCAGAGTAATTATTTTGCTCTATTCTTTGGCATCTGTCTTGTGGTGGGCTTTTTAATTATTATTATTATGCTCTTTTTTACTTTGAAATCACTATATCACAACAATTGTTTTCAGGGATTTTTTCCTAGTACATTCCTTATTCATGGATTTTGTTGGCTCATACTGCCTTAACCTGACTGTGAAACTACAGCACTGGTCTCCATGGGCACACTTGTTACTTATTCCAATTTGATTCCCATAAAGGAAAATATCCTCAACCAGCACAAGCAGAGATAGACCAAAGTTTTCCACACCTTGGTCTGAGTTTCTGCTTTTCTGAAACTTCGTGTGAGGAACTTCACACTCCTCATAGAACACCTCTGAGAAGAAATTTGTCAGCACAATAGACTATGGGCATCGAAGATTAACTTGAGGTTGTAAATGTGAGAGGGTGCAAATGTTTAAGTTCTGTAAATACATATTTATTGAGATTAACATAATGCTACTTCTGGAGTATATTTCCTAGAAATAAAGGCTTCTATTATGTGAAAAATGAAGTTCTGTGATGCTTCTTCAATACTTCTTGTCTGACTTGAAGTTCATGGACACACATTGGAACTTTTCAGCTGAGGAAAGGACATGAGACAAGGCAAAGATATGAAATATGGATGAGGGAGGCAAAAAACCCAACGTGACATATGACAGAGGTTCCATGAGAGGCTTGGAGAAAAGGAATAAATAACAACTGAGCATTGTTTTTTTCTGAAACAACAACAAAGGCGTCAAACAAAACTTGGAGGTAGGAAGTGCAGAAGTGAGATGTTACTGTCTTCACTCTACTTGTATCTAAAACTATGGAACTTTCTGCCTTTTCTTATGGATGTTTACAGGCGCTCAAAAATGCACGGGAATTTTTTTTAGCAATTCAGCCCTTTCCAATTTTTTAAAAAGAAATTACATTTCACTTCAGCACTGCGCACGTGGATGGGATTATGGATGATCTATTCTCATGTTTTCAGAGGCTTGTAAAACCTACAAACACGGTGAGAAACACGAATGAGGACAAAAGGTGTTGTTTTGGCTGGTTACTGTTTTCTGACATCTTTCTAGGCTGCGATTTTCAGATATAAGAGATGAATGAAGATTCTGCTGGCTTTGAGGAGTCTTACATATATTCTTCTTGAATAAAAATGATGTCCACACTGCATAATGATATATTGAGGTTGAATTTTTGTTTGTGGGTCATATAGTATTTTTTTTCTTGATGCTGGGCAGGTTTGCTAAGAATTTCTGGTCAAAGCATTTTCTTCACATGGGGGGAGAATACTACTTTTGGTGGTATTTGTATATCTAGTATTTTGAAAATGTGAGGCTGGAAATTTATTGCCTTAATCACAGTAAGAACTAGAATTCTCTGGTCCTCGGATTTCTCTCTGGCATCTCACAAGGCTTGTACTGAGCCTGAGATGTGAACTTTTGCTTCTCTAGCCAAAGGCCCTCAGGCTGACTTCTGTTGTCATGCATTATAGACATCTGGCTGCCATGAGAAATCATTTCCATGGACTTACAGGTGAGACTGTGGTGAATTTTGGGATAGATAATTCAGTGACAGCCTTGTCTAGAAGAGGGATTTTGTGAAGTACCTACACTGCGACTCCTCCAGCTTACCTTGGTGGCTTTTGAGTAGAAGTAGTTGGATATCAGCTGAGATTCATCCGGAGATTTATGTTTCCTGTGGATGTTTTTAACTTGAAAACTGGCAAAAGGAAAGCCAGTTCCAGTAAGATAGAGGTAATCCTGAGATCACAGATAGTCCTGCTTCTGATTTTATAAAACTGTCCTTTTAAACATAGGGATTTCTTGCACACACTATTATTCCCCAAAACACTAATGAAAGTCACGATAACATCATGTTCTACTGCATTTAATTCAGCAGAGTACATCTGAGAGACAGAAATTATTACTGCCTCCTTCAGCCAGCTTTCTGCTACCATGAGGTGATTATTTTTTTCCTTTCTCTCGTTCCTAATATCAGGACCTTAAGAACATGAGGTTTATTTAAGGTGAAAGCAATATCAGGAGCCCAGAAAACCAAACCAATATGTGAAATCAAGTGTGATAAATTGCAATGGAAAGGCTATGGTAGTAGTGTCTAACTCAGGAAAATTGAATTCTTAGGAAAGACGATGCAAATTAATTTCTATCTATTGTACAGACCCAAAAACCAAAAAGATAGGATGAGAGCTGAAAAATGTATGTTTACAAAAAGAGATGCAGACGAGTTAATTTGGAATTAACAATAAAATGGCCCCCATAAAGTGCACTATGACATACATAAGTAATTACATTAAATATGGAATTTTGTAGGCTTTTTTGTATATAATTATCTCTATGAGGTTGGCAGTATGGTTCAGAACAAAAATTTTCAATAGTAATTTTTAATTAAGCCCAGAATTACCCTCTGCATCCAATGCTGTTGGTTATCCTTTACTTTGAAAGAATTCTCCACAGCAGATCTTTTAAACCAATGCTTATTTAATCAAATGGTAATAACTTACAGGAATGCTGGTCAATCAACAGTAAAAAAAGGCACCAATTTTCACAGAGACAATATTCATAATCTTTTTCTCCAGATGTAATTTAAACTGACTGCTCTCTGTGGATGAAGTGACATGCTTATTTATGGAGAAATTACTCTTGACCTTAGCAGCATGGTGGTAAAAATTATTTTATAAATCTGGGGAGTATTTTCATGGCTTTTTTTTTTTTTTAAGGGGTAATGATATAACAACATATATATTGCAATCAAAAAGTTCATATTCCCTTCAATGTGATGCATCTACTACTGGACATGTGCAAAAAAGTCTTTCCAAGCCTGTTTTGGGTTTGCATTTCATCACAAACTTCACTGTGTTTTAGTATCCATGACCATCTTTCAGTACAGATCTCAAAAAGATTTTCTAAAACATGACAATGGGTGCTGTGGATACTGGTGCAGGAATAAAGAAGTTTTCCAAGCGGAAAGAAAGGCCCTTGAGAATACTTAATTCTCAAAAAGTGCTCAAAGGATTTACAGATGTGGGGAAATGGTGCAACTCAATGAATAATGATTTGCTGGTTCTTCATTTTGTTCTACTGGAAGCTCAAAGTGTGGATATTTTGGATTCGTTCTTTCTGTGTGTTGAGTGACTGAGATCTTCTGTGTCAGCTCCACATTTTAACAAACACTGCAAATGCAGAGGAAACAACTGCTCTCATCACACCCCTCTTCCACAAACTAAATCCAGCCTCTTCTGTTGAGAAAAGTCGTGACAGTTCAGAATAATAATTCATCAGTGCAGGAAGATACCATCAAATGGAGAGTAATGACTATTTTAAGCATGTTACTGGGATTTTGATAACCATCTGAGCAGCTTCACTTCTGGTTGTGCAGATATTGCACCAGTCATCTCGTTTTAACATTTTGACCAAGTGTTTTTCCAATATACCTAAGCTGCCTTTATTCCAATATTAAAAACAAGCAAAGAGCTCAGGGAGGAAAATGTTTTCACAGACTTTACAACCAAAATAACAATATGCACAGATGTTTCCCTTTCAAAATAATTTGCAGTTTGAGAGCTATTGAAGATGTCTGCTATTGATATAAATTGTAGGTGGATGTGTTAATATCAAAATTGTTATTATAAGAAGCCAGAAACAGAAACTATTGCAGCCCAGATAAAAATACAAAAATGGTGTTCTGAAGAAAAACATTTCATCCTTAAAAGAGCAAATAAAGAATCCAATGTCACTGGTTTTATTCTCTCAACTTTGCTGCAAACTTTTCTGTATCTATGTAGAGCTGCACACTTTAACAATTGAAAATATGAATAAATAGGTCTTCACATTTGCATACATTTACATGCTAACACATGCATATTGTGTGTTCAATTCCCTTCTTTATAATAGTCTTTCTTTTCAGACATTTAATTTTTCCCATTTGAGATATACCAGTTATGGACTCAGATTTTTTTTCTGAAAATTGTCCGTGAAAAAAACAAAAGCCGTCATAAACCCTCTACTCTGTGAGATAATCAGGCTTTGACAGTGGTTGGGATCATTGCTGAGGACAAATTCAATGCTGTGTGCTGTTGCTACTGTGGAAATAGATGGACAGAATAATTCTATGCTCAAAAAAACCCTATTTTTTTTGGTGTCAGCCCCATTTCCAATTCTCCATGTAAGGTCAATTCACAAGGTATTATGTGTAGTCATGACAAATATGGATTTGGTTACAAGAAAGAAGACAAAGAAGATTATGTTTGGCATTTTTCCTTTTTTATTATTTTGTATGATTCTGAAGATTTATCATAATTCAGCAATTTACTTCAAAATTTAAGAAGTCTTTGGAGAAGCAGAGTAACCTTTAACCCAGAAATGCTAGAAGAGAACACAACTCACACAGTGACATTATGATACAAATCAGATTTTTTTAAGGAGGGCACAAGGTTCACACAGTGGTAAGGCTGAGCTCTAACCCCTGAGGAATTTTTCAGTGAACTAGTGAAAATACAGATCAATTGTTCACCATTACTTTCATGTTGTGGGGATTCACACCCAATCGTGCATAGAGCCGTAAAACCAGCACAGTACATCAAATGTGAGTTACCCATGTCATGGAGATAAGAGCATCATAAATCTGGATCTGAGAGGTAACAAAATGCCACGAGTGATCGATCACTTCAGCTATCTCAGCACTGCTAAGAACAGGAAAAAATGACTGGTGGAAGAACTGAAGTTTGGGTAATGCACTCAAATGAACAACCAGAGCAGCAGTGAAGAGTTCACAGCAATGAAAAATTTCTTCTTTTGCTGAAGAAATCCCAGTCACTGGCACCAGATGAGACCTCAGAGATTCCCTGCTGTGGTAGGTTGAGCCTGAGCTGACAGACAGCTCGTTTGACCAGTAGCGCTGGACAGAATTTCCATATTTAAGGCCTGGGGAAGACAGGAAGTTCGGCTCTTTGGGGGGTTTTGCCGTTCCTGCGGGAGAGGGGAGGAGATGGGGGCTGAAGCCCCTTTTCCGGAGCAGCCTCGGCCTTCCCCCTCCCCCCGCCCCGGGATGCCGGCGTGCCGGCGGGAGGATCCCTCAGAGCTCGGCAGCTGAGGTCCAGCCATAATGGCTGCAGAGGTTTCTGAAGACTGTCCCCCT